>JAHZNA010001687.1:0-26963 GCA_027743935.1 Sinodicranocentrus sp. ZH6
ATTTTGTTTGGTTAGGTTAATGCATGAGGTTAGGATTTATGGAGTTTAGTGTATCGGCTTGGATAAGTAATTTATTCAGCAGGTGAGCGGGCGAGCGGGCGAGCGGGCGAGCGGGCTGTAGGGGCAGGTCCGCAGGTGAACTAAAAGTAAATATGATATAATGGGAAAAGCTCAAATGTTTCTTCTGACGGACACTATATTGGTTTTTCCATTGTAAGCAAAACATATTCAGAACTTTTGCAACTTGTGAAGAATTTTTGAAGATTAAGGCACTTTTTGTATGCATACATGTGGCCATGTGGACTGAGACTGAATCCGTAAATAGGCTCTCAGCAATAGCATCTCGTTATGCTAGGTTTAAGTGGCTGGCTACATGACTTTTTAGTTGAGTCGTTTTTTGCAATGGTTTTCAAAACTCAAAGTTAAATCGAATCTCATCTGATATGTATGTTATTTTCAAGAAGTTTGCGGTTGTGGTTTAATTTTTTATGTGATCAGCCATTTTATGGTTGTTGGTGTGGTCAATTTTGTGATTTATCTGTCGCCATTGAGCATGCTAATTAGGAATTAGGAAATACATGAATGTAAAGTGAAAAACAGTGAAAAAGTCATTTTCATGTGGGAAGGCTTCAGGTCAAATCAGTGATCCTTAATCAAATACGTTCATCATTTTATCGTCATCCTCAAAGGCTCAGAGTACAATGTTGTATGTATATTTTCTGTATCGAGAATAGCTAGGGATTCATCTTAATATTTATAACGTTTTGTTTACTTAAAAGATCTGCACACATGCACAGAAGGCACACAGTTCCTTCTTCGACGAACGTTGTCTTCTACTTTAACACATTTATATCACATGAAACATGATGCAGTTTATATATCATAGTGAATGGAACAAGCGGAATCGTTTAATTTATTGCTTTTGGTGGTTGGTGTAAATAAGCAGATAAAATTAGAATAAAGTGTCTTAAGGGCATGCCTTCTTGTAAATTAAGGGTCACGGTCACATCTCATGTTACTTATGGACTTACTCATATAAAGGTGTAAACAAATATGGTTAGTGTGAGGGTGACAGTTACAAATGTGACGTGGATGTATGCAATATTGATGAGCAGAACTCAGGGATATGAATCGATCAATTATTGATAAGATAGAAATCTACATTTTTTATTGGATATGTAACCGCAACTGCTCAACGTTAACTCCTTCCCTTATCTCCTTCCTGCATCTACTATTCAATTAGATGGGAAGATGAAAAATTACTTGTTCATAGGAAATTATATTTTCTCGCAAAAACTAGCCAGAAATTTTAATTATGAGTTAAAAACCATATAGCCCGTCTTGCAGCTTTGTTGGAAAGTCGCTGTTCTTCAGTCTTACTTATCGTGCAGGCCGTGACTTATAAAAAATTAATTACTCAAACTACCCCAAGAAAATTACCCTCTTCTAAACACTATTCCACTCTCTCATTCCATTTAAACTTTGTTCTCAACTTGAATACTAATAAGATCATTCGCTCCTGTGCAGTTCAATCACACACGATCATAATGTTCTAACCTCTTCTTATGCGTTTACCTCTTAACATGTTGGCATCTCTGGATTTCTTAATATTTATTGTTCTATCAAACCCAGCCAGTAGTTTCCTTCTCCTCCTCACCACGCTCTGTATCTAAACGTCGCCTGGTTGCTGGTGTGGCATGACATGATAGACGCATAAAGTACATAATATCCCATAAGGAAACCTTGAATTCATTTAAAATGAAAATGATTAATGCACATTATCTCCACATTTCTGCATTTCATAGCAACTTTTACAGGGTTGATTTGACAGGTTTACTTGGGTGCGAGACATGAACAGATTTTACAATCTACAATGGACTTCTGCACGAAATAGTAATCATGTCACATTACATTTCGTTTCATTACTCTCTCACCAAACAAAAAGATGCTTCTCTCCTCACAAAACACAACTTTGGTATCGTCTTCACTTTTTGGAAATGTTGCAGAATCAGTCCATTGCCATTTTGCCATCTTCCCTCAAGTATCATGCATGTTTACGTTGTGTTTGATAAGACAAGTTTTGATCCATGAAATCCTTTCTCGCAAAAGCAGTCTTACTCATGCACAATATATTATGGTGTGTTTCTACACAACAAAGTTAAATATAAATTCCCAGCCAGTAACGAAATCTCTTTTGGGGATGTGATGTGTGTGATGTATATCGTGCCGACAGGCTCCATTGGATTTTCGTCTGGCTACTAAATTCTCCATGCGATGAAATCGTTACATGTAAAATATACTGCGACTTTAGCCAAATTTTTTTCTCAGGGTTAGGTTCGTTTTGTTCATTGTATACCTAGAATCCGCAATATTTACAAGACTAGTTATGCATGGTTAGATAATGTATATTATATCGTATTAGCATAAAATTGCATCAATAGGCAAATCAACATAGGAAAATACGCAGGTTAGATTATATTACCTTATGCATATGGCACGACGCACGACCTTAGGATTTCATTTTTCTATGGATATATGTTTGTATTGTAGTACTATTTGTACGTACGGATTGAATAGTGACGGAAAAAAATTATTTCCAAACAACATGTTAGTTATTTGGGCGTGCTGACATTAAGCCGCCCACAATAACCGCCTTCTTTATGTCACACTATATTACTCTGTGTTCCTACACTGTGTACACAAAACAACCTCAAGTGGAGAAGAATCTTCAAAGTTCGTTTTGCATAGTGAAAAAAGTTGTTATTATAAATGAGTAGTAGCAGGAGTCGTAGTTGTAGGTGATATTCTATACAGATGATGATGATGAATTGTAATGCACGTTCTTTTTCTATCTGCCCACCTTAAGTAATATACGTATTACGATTCATTAACTTGGCTCTTCTCTGGTAGCACATCATCATCCCCATCCCAGAAGCAATTCACAACAAAAAGCTGCACAGTTAATAGTAAAAGTGGTTTACTTGTGCTTTTTGCGGATTGCCGTCTTTCCATCGGCGCGTCGCATACTTAACTTATACTCATAGTGTGTGTATAGTGAAAGACATAATGAGAACTTAGTCAATTACCTTGTTAAATTATTTTACAATTTTTATGTGTATCATTTTAACCACGTTTACAACTCGCCCTTACCAGTACGTGATATTATACGCAATTTTTTAGTCACTCAATAATTGAATCTTGTGTGTGCACGAGTAAGTGTATGATTGAATATTAATATGTTTATTTGATTTTGAGTTGTGAGGCAGGAGGTGGAGAGGAGGTTCACTCACTGGATGATTGCGTTTTTGTGAATGATATTATGGTTGGGTTTGCTTGCTCATCGGATTTATAATCTAAAATTAGATGGGCTGCAAATAACTGGTTGTTTCTGATTATTGGTTTTTGAAGTGAGATCGTGTTGTTGTGTACTATAATTCTCCTCATTGAATAAACAATGGCGGCTTCTGTAATGACAAGGTGAGGGTAATATAATTACCGTTTCAATAGTAGTTTACGACGAGGAATGTTTTGTAAATGTACAAAATTACTCAACTTGTGTAATAGCTATCACGAAAATTACAAACAAACATTAACCGGCCATTCATATTCCTATCTAATTCTAATCGTAGGCCAGAAAAATTGATATTTTCATACAATGTATTTTTGGAAAATGAAGAAAAAATAACATCACGTATTTCAGTTTTGAAATCAATATTATGTTCGTGTGAGGGGTTATTATAATTTCTCATATCAGTCTAGGGGTTTTTTGATTCTCTGCATCAAAATCATAAATTAACACATGGCTAATTAACCTAAGATATGAGTACTTATTTCGCAATGTTGACAAGGTGGTTTTCAAAAAAAAGTTTGAGAGTTGGACAAGGAATGTGAACATGTATAGAGGTAACATGACATGTGACATGTAATTTACTAGCGATGCAGTCACATTTCAATTCAGCAAATACTTTCACACGAATGCAATAGTAATTAGCACCTTTGATGATTCAGTGAATTAAATTAGCAATGCAGCTCGTGTGCATAACTTTGAAATCATTTATATGCCGCTATCATACTTTTAACATTTTATTTTCGTTAAAGCTATTCTTTTAAATACTTCGTACTCATCATAACTCATATTTCGTAACGTTTAATGATACCATCGGTCGGGATATTGTGTGGATATGCTTTAGGTAGCTGTTATAAGACTTCACACAGCGCTTCTGTATGAGCAATAATTGACCTTGACTGGATTTTTAAAACGTAAAAATTGTTCTCCACGAATTGGTAAATAGTTCGACTTTGTTTTTGTGAGAACCTGTAGGAGTAGAGCGGTAGTAAACAACACCTACAGTTTACTATTCCCATTGCATTGGTAATTTCCTCAGCGTCATCGCGTGGTTTATCAAATAAACGCTCATTTATTGAGTACATTCGCTCAAATCAAGTATTGCACTTGTACAGAACAAATTAAACCTTGGCAATTTCCTTATATGCAAATATTATACCACGATGCCACGACACATTTTTAGTTCTCATATTCATGCGTCTCTAAAAATCTCCTAGTATTACAGTGCTCACCTATTGTGAACATGTATTACAAGTAAACCCCATTTCTACTGCAGTTCCAAGTGGACATAATTGGCAAACCATTATCCACGGCAATTTTCTATACGGAGGGGTTCGCTTCACGGGAAAATGAACAATTGGAGTTGACATGAAATCCAAAGGCAAACAAAGAAAACGAAAGAAATTCTTCTATATCTCACTCAGACGTATTGTGTTTGAAGAGAGAGCAAAAATGTGTGACATGTTCAAGTTGGGGATGATGATGGGAATCCATTGTTATTGTTCATTTGAAATACTCATGGTCTGCCTTGTCGTCATTGTCATCTCACAGTTTCTTCATAAGCCACTTTATTGACATCCTGTTCACTAGCGTCTGCCTTATGATTACTGCTCTTTATTTGTGGCTTGTGGGGATCCCACAGAAAAAAGTAATGAACATGGGTTTTGTATGCAAATATAATTATATTTCTAGTTTTTTCTTCTTCTACACTTGATAAAGTGTTGAACGTAACTAGTGTCGATGATATTCAGAGGTACTCCTAGTCTCACCTGTGAAACAGGTGAGGACACAATGTGTGAAGTGTATTCTGAGCAAAATGGCACTTAACGCCAAACTTTTGGCTCAGGGTTGATTTAATGCTTTCCTTTGGAATAATGTACACTTGTGTTTGTGTCCAGTCATGATGTTGACGTTAGTTTTTGGCTGTTTTCCGTTTAATCGCTGCATACGTTTGATTAGGCAGTAGTGATGAGGTCTTTTCTGTCTCTCATGTTTGATATTATGAGGTCTGATATGGACTCACAGTGATGGGATCATCCTTTGATGGCTTGAAGCAGTGCTCTCTCTATACTTGCTATTTGTGGAAGAAGAACCTTATTAAACATAACTCATAGTTTACTTATTTGGAATGGTTGATGGACGCTTAAAAATGCAGTTAAGTGTTTTTCCTTTTGATGTATAAGGCCATCCCCCCACAAATATCCTTATCTTCCTTTTTGTGTAGCATTCATTCTTGCGTGTATCATTCCCATCTGAACATGATGATGACGGTGTTGATCACAAATGTATATATGTACATATGAATGAGGTTGTTTTGTTGGTGATTATTTCTGAGATTTTGTGAAGATTACCTAAGAAAATATGTAATAGGCTCTGTATTATACGAACTAGAAGAGTAAGGCGAAAAAGTCATAACGAGTGGAGAAGATGATGAGCTGAAGGAAAGGCGTCTGTTTCTTAAATCTGGTACAGAGGATATTTCATTCAGTCGGCGAATGGAAGGTGGCTGGGTGGGATGAAGGATTTTTGCAGGAATACCTAAATACGCTGGGTTGCTCCTCTCTTTCCTCTTGGTTATGTGTGCTCTCGGTGTTGTGATCTGTGCAACTGTGTGAATTTTTATACATTGGTACGATTTACGTCATTTATGACTAGTAATACTTTATAGTCGTAATAAAACACGTTTGCATACATATGTCCAGTCTCTGCAATGTACATTGGACTCATCTCCTTTTAATCAAAAACGTGACTTTTTGGACTTGAACTTGCTGGAGACATGATATGATGAAACATGAGGAAGGAATATGATGGCAGATTAAAAGTATATTTGCAATCTTGAAATGGGCAGAACTGTGCTCTCTTCGCTGTCGTGTAGGGCGAAGATCAACTCACGTTCTTCTCGGTTTTTGGCATAATCTTGGGAACTACTGAAGTGAATCAACACGCTTTTAAAAATTCCACGTAGTGTAGTTTTTATCACGGTTTAACTATGTTTGTTTGAGCTACGGTAAAACTAATACAATACCCCATAGACGGCAAAACTTGTGAATTCTTCAGTTTTTAATGGTGATTTTTTTTACTTTCTATTCCAGATATCAAACGTCACCGGTCTTTTCAGTCAACTTTACATCCATACAACCCTTTCCAGGTAAACCCGCCATCCCCCGCAGCGTCCATAAACTTCATTGAAGAGACATTTTGGGACTATTACGACTATGAAATTGAAAACTCTTCTTCAGATCCAAGCTCAACACCACGAAATCTGAGAAGAACTGTAATAGGACCCATTACCCAACCAAAACGTC
The DNA here is from genome assembly GCA_027743935.1 of Sinodicranocentrus sp. ZH6. Classification (NCBI taxonomy): domain Eukaryota; kingdom Metazoa; phylum Arthropoda; class Collembola; order Entomobryomorpha; family Entomobryidae; genus Sinodicranocentrus; species Sinodicranocentrus sp. ZH6. The sequence goes on from JAHZNA010001687.1 coordinate 6,652, forward strand.
CATTAGATAATACAAGAAACACTACGGTGCGCAAATCTGGACCGTCAAAGCCATCAACACTCGTAGCATTCCGAACAGATTCTAACAGGTCTAGTTGCGAAAGAAGTCTCGGCGAAACAATGGATTATGACTGTTCTTTAAGATCGAATCACTTTTCGTCTCTGTCTGACACTGAAATCAACGATACTGGAAAATATGACGCTAAGACTAAGCTTGCCAATTATCCTACGTCATCCAGCGGTGGAGTTCATAGACGACACAGCAATGTGGAAGCTAATCCAAGCGGAAGACCAGCGTACCACTACGCTACTATTTCCTCCACGACAAATCCATACTTACCAGCCAGTGAATACGTGTATCGTCGAAGACATGACGAAATGCTCAGTGAAGCTCCTCCAAAACCAGAGCGGAAAAATAGAAATGGGAAAAGATCCATGAGTTTAAATGCCTACGATGGACGAAGACTATTCTCACCGTTGAGGACGTACTGTGTTCTCATGAAGGAAAATATCGAGCCAGGAAACGATCCCCCAAGAGGAAGTGGAGATATCAGTAATGCCAGTTTTACGCCAACAACAGTAATCAATTCAAGTCATCGTCAAGATACAAATAGTATTACCAGGGACAGAGCAGGAAATACTGCAACTTCAAACTTGTCTGGATCCAGTGCCATTTTAAACTCTAGTTCTCCTATATCTCTCAGCTTTTCTTCGTCCACTCCACTAAAATTCAATAGTCTACCTAGGGAAAGATACATTCGGATTGAACGCGAAGACGGGGATGGTTCAATGAATGTCGAAAAATATTCTTCACTAAAATATCCATCTCGGAAAAGTGAATTACTGCTGGGAAAAAGTAGCTCAGATAATCAGAAACAACAGCAGATCTCCCAAAAGTCTTATGACACCATTGGAGGTAACAACAGCAGGGAAAAGAACGTGACAAGAGTGCCAATAATACAGGATGACAACGACCACCAGCATTTCTCCTCAATTCGAAATTTTCCGTTTAGCTCAACGCCAAACGTCCCGTCAAAGAACAAAATTGAGCGGTCTCAATCATACAGGGAGATCTCATCCTCGCGACCCTATCCCTATTATCATCATTATCACCCACAGCAAATTCACAGTGTTGGTGCGAGTAGTAGCGGTACGCCAATAGCTGGTCAAAATATCAACAAACAATACAATCAACATCACCTTTTCTCTACAAGTTATCCCGACAAGTCGTCTACCACAGTTGACCTCAATTTCACATCTGCCGGAACAAAAACCCTGCCAAATATTCGGACTAATAGAAGCGGCAAAGGGCAACTATCATCCTCTCTATATAACATATGGGATGATAAGCAGGGAGCCAAGGACGAGATTCGGAGCACGGCTGCTACCGGGCCAAGTAGTTTTTTCAGCTCGGAATTTGATGACGGAAGTGATGTGGTTATTGAGAATTTCATCAAGATACATAGTAGCAATACCTTACCGAAGAGGAAATATCCACCGACTACTACACAAATCACCTCAAGCACGCCGCAACGTGACAGCGAGCACAAGTACAAGGAAAGCGTGGATGCTACAATGACATCGAGATCACAAGGCTTGGAACAAGAGTCAAGTGACAGTTATCACAGACAGTGCTCCACTTTCCCACGTGGAGCAAGCCAGAGAAATAGGAAAGACGAGAGCACGGAAAGAATAGAAGGTGTAGGGAGAAATCAGCAGACTGAAACCTTGCCAAATTATAATCTTCGAAAAAATCCATCTGACATTCCCAAAGGTTATCCAAACGTTGAGAATCTAGATGTTTTCTTTCATCCTACTTCGTCATCATCATCTACAAAATTCAATGTGCCAAAACAGAATCAAGCCACTTCTGCTAATGGAGGTGTTGAAAGAGTGTTGCCAATTAAACTGGCAACGTTAACAGGTCCAGGATCCAGTGCCACTCTTCCACATCCCTACATTCGGAGAAATAAGCAAATGACCATTGCACCCGGTAATATCCCTACTGAAAAGTCACCTTCACCACAATCGACTGAGAAAGCCTCAACAAGTAAGTCTACAGATTCCACCGGTCCTTCCATCTCCGAAGTGGAGATGGAAATTGAACGGGATATATTTTATCAAAAGACTCGAAGTCTCGATAGAGTTCGACCCTCTTCGAAATCAAAGCTGAAGTCTGTGCTTAGCATTGGAAGATCAAACACCGATGCAAATGCCCATCAACAAAGTCATCATTACCCGATGGAAATAGATTATTCGGATTCCCAACCTTATATCAATAAAGGACGACAGCATCATCATGAGAATGTCTTTTCATTAGATCAAGCTGACAGGAAGTATGCAAATGCGAGAAATGCAAGCAGTGGTGGTGGGAACACTAGTAAATCTATTCATGTAACTAGTGATATACTTCAGCCACAACAAATAGTACACCATTCTACTTCCCCCTCCACGATTGCTCCCATACCTTCCCCAAGATTGAAAAGGAAAGCGAAACAGGCACAGGAGTCAACACAGCAGACAGCAACAAGCATACAAAGTACAGCTCTTTGCTCTCCAAAAATAAATGGAGATGAAATGAGTTCAAGCTCTAGTACTACTTCCAAGCTTATTGGAACAGGGACAAATTACGGGAGCAAAAAACTTTCCTCTATATCCTCCCAGCCTTCTGTCAGTAGCATGACTGTAGCTTCAGCTCGTTTATTAAATGAACCGGATCAGTACAGCCAGTCACACCAGAACCACGGCACATTATCGCCATTACCGATAACACGCAATGAACTAGATACTTTGCGTAAAACAAATGCGACTCACAAATCCACTGTTAATCCAATTTCATTAGGAAATGCTAGTCTCAATGCCAGCAGTGGCTCGAATGTGCCAACCAGTAGCAAATTTGGTCTGGCCAAGGAGACTCCAATAAAAGCTGATCATCACCAAACTGCATTCATTGGAATGAGTGGTGGGATCGACGGAGAAAAAAGTGAACCGTCAAGTGTTACAAATCACATTAGTCAACCATCAACAACTCCAGTTACACCTAATTACTCTAATTCAGACAGCCCTGGAGTCAATTTTATGATCTCTAACAATTCTCCTGCTTCAACATCCAATCACTCTAATTTGTCATCTGCAGCTCAATTTGATGTGCAGCATCAACAAGCTTCTCTTAGCAGTAGATATTTTTCAGAGTCTGGCAAGACAAAAGGGTTAAATATGCACACTCCAGAATATCTCTCATCGGCATCTGCTTCTCAGCAAATTAACAAGAAATCCGCTCTTGCCACTACAGAGACGAGCAAACTCGGTAGTGGAAATCTTCACAAAGCTGTGAGGTTTGAACCTCATGTTATCGCAATGGAAATTGAGTCAGAACAACGTAAATTATTACAGCAACAACAAATGAATCAGCAGGTTTCTGGGACAGTATCAGCAGCCTCAACAACGGCAAACAACACCGGCATAAATTCAGTTTCTGTTGGTGCTAACAGTGCAAGTAGTAGTAATATAGATGGGCTGAAACCAAATTCTGGAAATCATATGCACAGACACGGCTCCACTGGCAATAAAGCGAGACAACAGCACTACGTTCATGCAAGCTCATATCTTCCCGTCCTTTATCAATCTTATCACCAGCAACACCACAAATACATCAGAAAGGGGACAAGTAGTGGCGCAATAGCTGGAGGAACCACAGGCAAAGGTGGAAAGAAGAGTAAAAAATATAAGGGATTTGTAGCGAGAGCCATTGCCAAAGTAAAAAGCAAGGCAGCAGCAGCAGCTCTCGTCTCAAGTAAAAAGGGAGACTCGTCTTCTTCTCCTACAGTCTATTTTCCAGCAGGAAAGCATCCAAGTGGCAATAACTCGACAAAGGGAGCCTTCTCTCAACAATTCTACAATTCCAGTAATCCAAACAATGGCGTTTCTCCTCCTCCGTCATCTTCTCTTATAACATATATAAGCCCACAACCACAAGCTCAGCATCAACAACCACCTGTTCAGCAATCTTTGGATGAGTCGTCCGCTTTGCAACAGGAACAGTTTCAGCAGAAAGGAGTAGCGTCTGGTGTGCCAACCATTACGGTGAGCCATTCTCCTGAGAATGTGGTGAAAACTGTGTCAGGAGCCAGTTCGGAGAAAAATATTTCCACAGAGGATCAAAAACGTGGTAGTAAAATCCACTCTACCAAAGGGGTCGGCAGTTCTCCCCAAACAGATTTGAGAAAGAGTAGTGGCAATGGGTCTACCGTTGTAAGATTCCCATCAGGAGGAAGACTTAGGAAAAATTTGCATAAACATCAAAAGGGATCATTGATCCATTCATCATCAGCTACAAACAAAAGTGCTGCTCCGAGAAGAATGGATGGCTATCTAGATAACCTGGATGATGAAGGGCTTTTCGTGACAAGAAGTGAAAATGGTGACAACGGTGACTCTCCTGGCATACAAATTTCAAATCCCTTTCAGTTAGAAACGGATCAAAACACTCCCAGCACAACATCTTCATCTTCTAGCTCTTTCACATCCAACCTGCAAGAGTCATACGAGTTGTTTCATAATCAAACCTTGCCCGACCGCGTACATCAATTAGCCACTGGTGAAGAATCAGTTTGTGCTGATCAGTTTGCAGACAATGAAATGTGCGATAGTTTGAATGACGATGAGGACTCAGATAATGCAAATGAAGATGGCGATGACGACGGTCCTTTCGAATTTAAATCTTTTGACGATAGTGACTTTGGCGAGGATGAGGATTGCGAAGCGGACTTTGTATTTTATCCTACACCCCGCAGTAGCAGTAACTTTAATAAGCCCTTGGGCATCGTTCCACCTCCACCTTCTTCAAGCTCCGCTAGGCATCTCATTGATACGAATCGTAAAAAAGCAATTACTACAAGCGTTCCTACTTTACCTGCAGATGTTCCGTCTTACGCTCCCTTTGCTAATAGTAATGAGACCACGACGAGAGGAACTAATAATAATAATATTGGCTCGGCTCGATATTATTCAGATTCAACAACCGATAAAAGCAGCAAAGGGAAATCTACAACAGAGCCAAAAATGGTAGTAGGCATTCCAACCTATCGCTCACCCAATTCAACAAGGATAATCAATTCTCATCATGGAAAATCGCAAGGCTCAATTCCCAATGCCAATCCCACAATTCCTTCCACTGTGTTGCAACAGCAATCATCATTCGCATTATCAAAATCAAAGGAAAATGTCAAACAGTCATCGCAAGCGTTTTCTACATCATTCAAACAGCCTCACCCAGAGGAATTTTTAGTCTGCAACGCACTATTAAACGAAGGAGATAATGCTGCTACAAATATGGGAGCTGCATTTGGCATTGGCATGCATAAGGATTCCTCTGCTTCAATGCAGGAGGAGCAGCGCAAGCAGACTTCTGAAGACATCAGTCATCCTTCACATGAAAGGAAAGGATTGGTGTCGTCGTCGCTTCAACTGCAGCAAGCAGGCAAGACTTCAGTACAACATCATAAGAATGAGAATCAGGTGAACGAGAAGCTCTTGCAATCACAGTCATTTGTTCCTTGCCATGATAAGAAGAGTAGACATTATGAGAATCAGTATATTACCACCACCACAGCTCTTCATACAAGTTTGGCTGAACGTGGTCGTGGTTGTGAACATGAAAGGAATGTTGATGATGATCAACATGATCATGATGACGAAGACACCTTGCAAAAGGATGCTCACATAGGGAATGCATGCATATCAACCACCACGAGTATGAATAATGTTGCTGAATCACGTAGCAATGAAAGGGTTACGCGCACAAGTAATACAGATAATCCTCACGATGTTAAAACATTTCTTAAGATTGCCCCATCTGAGAGTGGAATTGCTTCAGCAGCCACAACAGGGAACAGTACTGGTGTTATTTCTAACAGTAATATTACTATCTCGAAAAAGAATGAAGGTAGGTTGACTGACCTAACTGCTACTACAACAACAAGCCGTGGGCACCATCAACAATTAGCAGTGCAGGCTGAGGAGAATTATTGCGAGGAAACGAGAGGAGATGAGGGCCTTCGAAATGGTAAAAGTGTAAATGTAAAACACCTTAAGGATGCACCCAACAATGTAACGTCTTGTGGTGATCCTCCTAATGTAAATGTTGGTGGGGATGAGGCAAACAAGTTGTTGAATCAGAAAAATAACTTGTGTAGCTCAAAGGAATCTTCAACATTGAAAGAGGAGCAGACACGAACTTCATGGGCGAGTAGTAAAAAAAAGTCTAGTATTCCTAGCACGAATAGGAAGAATCATGGCACCGTGACCAACAACCAGACGAGAGATGTTGAAAGGTTACAAAGATTGGAATTAGTAAAACAGCAGCAGAAGATTCATCTTCCTCACAAAGGGTTTCAAATCGGTGAAATTATTGAAAGTAATAATGAGCCACTTACAAACGTTTCCGAACCAGCAAGTCCATCTTCAACATCTCATCATCAAGAGCAGCCAAACTCTCTGGAAACACAATGTGCAAATGATCAGAGTTTTCTAAGTGAATCTGAAGTTCAAAGTGTTGGAAAAAGTCCGACTCCTAGTCCAAGATTTAGGAATAAGAAGCCAGGCAGAGGAAGACTCATCCCGAAATTCCAAACAGGCAAAAGTCCAGCCGGTGGTGACAGTGGTAGCGAGGAAGACTCAAGCCACCTGTTGAATACAAAACAAACAAGAAACTCCAGTTCTGCTGCTGCACTAGTAGGGAAACAAAGTACAGGGAAAAGTGTGTCAGGAGAACCAGAAGAATCCTTGCTCAGCGGTAGCAGCAGCAGGGATACAGATTCATCAAGTCCACCTTTATATCCTGATTCTGGTCCTGTGGGGATGTCAATACTCCCTCCACAACAACATCCAGCAGCTGCACCACCACCATCTGCTCCTTCAACTGGCGAGCCCACTAATTATGGTAGATTTAAAAGTCGCGTGTTACTGAATTCAGATGACTTGGAGGACGATGAAGAGCTCTCACATGCTGTGGCAGAGGTCATCAACAATAAAGCTGTTGGGAGTCCTAGAATACAAGATGGGAAGAGAAATATAACAACAGTTGAAATCAGTGGAGATGTTGGCATCGTCTCAAACAATTTGCATAATGTGGTCAACACTCCAGGAAGATCCCAAGCTTCCTTTGACAACACTCCTAGTATCGCTAGGCAAGGAATTATTTCCAGCGACCACCTCCAGTCTTCCGGGTTGAGTTTGATTCAACAACCGACTCTTCTTGATTTAGATAGTTCTTCAGACGATTCTCTAGATGATAAGAGTAGCATTGTGACTGATAACCCGATTGAGCCAGATATTCGCCAAAAGTTGGTGAACAATGTTGATGACAATTTGATTGAAGTGGGAAGTAGTGTAAGTGCCAATGGTAGTAGTGGTGACAATGACACTGAAAAGACAACAACTAGTGATGATAATTCATCCGATTGGCAGTCTGAAAGTACAAACACGGTGATATTCCGTGGAAACCCTTCCATTAGAAAACCGACCGTTGATGAATTGTCAACGGATGGCAGTAGCAGCATAGATCTTATTAGTGTTGATCCCATTTCGTCAGCATTCTTTTCAAGTCCTAGTTATCTCGACCCGGAAATACAAATAAATAACATAATAGTTGGTGATGATAATAATGGTGGGGACAACGGAAGTTGCACAACAACATCGCAACTGACTGTCATTACCAGTGATGAAAATGCACTTACACGCTCAGACAGTGGTAAATTATCCTCTAGTGGTACAGTGAATGTAGGCTATAAAGCCACCAAGGTGAACAAAGTAAGCACGGATCTTATCATAGGAATAAAAAAGTCATCGACAGATAAGCTATCAGGTCCAAGTGTTGCAGCCATAGATGACGGCAGTGGTGTTGTGAACACACAAACAGGTAGTTCCAACGTAAAAGTTGGCTCTAAACGAAAATTTGACAAAAACAATGATGTCAGTAGCAGTTCATCATCATCAGCGGCTGACTCATCAGAGGAATTGGGCAAATCTAATGAAACGTTGACAGACATTGCAGAACAAAGTCAGGACCAAGTAGTTGTTTCCCATAATCAGAACCCTGAAGAGGGCCATTTGGAAGTGGAGGAGATGATTATGCATCACGACAACAGAGTGGTGAATGGTAATAGGCTTTACGTACCTGGCAGTGCAAAATCCCTTCACCAAAGGAGAGAAAGTCCAGAAGGTCAAGAACAAGAAGTACCTGATCAATCCTGTACGGAAAAGGATAAAGTTAATTTGTCTCCAAGCTCAGAGAAAACGGCTTCCTCAGGAGGAAAAGGAGCATTGATTGAGAACTCGGTTTTGGTGCCTGATGTTAACGAGAATAAAATGGAAGACGGAGACGGTACCGACACCAATGGAAAGACAAAGAAGCACGGCAAATCTGCTTCATCCAGCAAAGGAACTGTCAACAAAGAGAAAATATTGCAAAATGTGTTGAGTCAAATTCCATCTAGATCTTCTCCAGATGGAGCAGATGCGGATAAATCTGATAGAGACGTAACACCGGAAGCTGAGTCACCGACACCACCAGGTGTTATAGACAGCTTTGATGTTACCTCAGATGAAGATAGTTGGGTTGAGGAAATTTTGTTTGAGGATGAGGATGACGTTTCTTTTGAAGAAGCAGTAAAGAAACTTCCCCCACCTCTTGACCTTACTCTCCATACCATTGTGGAAGAGTCATGTGAGGAGTCGGAGGCTGAGAACAGTGGCAATTTTTATCAACCTTCGACCAGTGGAATTGGAACCGCATTCAAAAATCAGTCTTTGAGTCAGTCAGATAGTAATGCAAATGAACTGGAGAAATATTTTAATTTTGGCATTTACACAGACGCCAACTCTGCAACTAAAAGTACTAGTTTGCCTCATGACGAGTCGGAATTTTCTGATACTTTTAGCGAGTCTAGTTTTTCTCTCCAAGAGGACGACTTTGACAATGGAACGGAAGGGCTATTGGATCCTGCTGAGTTAGCTTCAACACGTCTTGAAAAATATTTTTACAATTTAGGAGGTCCTCAAACAATGATGAGCCCTATGAGCAGTACAATAATCCCTCAGCATCACCACGCAGACTCAGATTCTGTTGGCTCAGAATCTGACTCCGATAACAGTGTGCTGGAAAAACGCAAAAAGGTTTTAAAACACCATCGGCGATCTGCAGATTTTGATGAAGAGTTCGGAGATAAGGTGTCTGATGAGGAGGACAGTTTTGGTTTTGGACAAGATGGCTTCGACACAATAAAAAAGACTGCAAGGAAAACGAAAAAATCTGGAAGTGAAGGGAGCGTCAATAATGACAGTGCATCCGCTGGAGCAAACCAAAGCTCCTCTGCCGTAGACAATGCTGATAAATCTGCAGATCCTACATCCATGTTTGAAAGGGATAGTCCCAAAACCTTGAAAAAGTCTGATTCTGAATCCTCCGCAAAAGTATCGCCCAATCCGTCCGGTAATGAAAAACCTGTGATAAAGGTTAATCGAAGCAATAGTTTCACTTGGAGCTCAGATGAGGAAGTTAACATTATGATGTCAAAGTTAAGGCAGCTTATCAAAAATCTTATTAAGTCGAAGGCTGAAGCTGGAAATGCTCAACAAACTAACTCCAGTGGAGATCAACAAGCATCTACCTCAGAAACTGGCAGTGGCAATAATAGCAAAGATAAACAACTAGTATATTTGGAAAGTGAGTTGATTCGACTCATGAAAACCGACAATTTGAAAAACATTGTAGAGTACCTCAGCTCTGAGGAAAGTGACGTGGACGATGTTTACAAATTTATTAAAGTTGTAAATTCATCTGGAAGCACTCCTGTAGATCTTAGTGATCTTGGCGATCTGGGAGATTTAGATATAGATGACCCTAACTTGCTGGAAAACCTCCAATCAACAATGCACATTCAGCCGGATGGAACCATGCCTGGATCACCGAAAAGTAGCCCGGCTCTTTTAGCCAAAGTGATGCACCATATTGGAAATAGATTGAATATGTGGATGAAAGATGAAGGAAATCTGGAAGATGACAATAATGACGATACCGTTACCATCAAATGCGCTCCTAGTGTTAGTTCCGATCTAAATGAAGATAGATTTAGCTGGAAAGGAAGTTTTGAATCTGCTCTTGCAGCCAAGAGGCAAAGTGTTGGTTCCACAGATTCAATTTCCAGCTCAGATTATGGCCCGGACAAGTAAGGAAATATTTAATGCTATTATACATTGTGCTATAACATAAATTCTGAGTATAGTGTACGCATTATCTAATATTTAATAATTTTTCCCCCTAAAGATCAATGTTAAGATCTTCATCCCTCCATCACCTTACAACTTCACAGCCAATCGAAGAAAACAGAGAAGAAGAGGAGCCTGCCTCTTCATTGCCCAGAATGACCAATCTGTGCAACTCTTTACCTAGGCTTAATCAACCAAACAATCCAGCAATTTCGCGTGCTCATAGTTTGGTAATGACTGGGAAAAATGAGCAACCTGGGACAGAAACTTATCCAATTAGTATCAGTGGACCAGTTAAATCTGCTCGATACAGACCACCTGGATTTCAACCAAGTATGAAGGCAAAGCGAATAGATACAGAGGAAAAAGCTAGTCCGGCCATATTAAGCCAGTCCACACCAGTACTTACTCTCGATTCAACTATGTTGAAGGTATTGCGTTTATTTGCACGAAAAATTATTAATGATTGAATGCGTCTTTCCAAAATCTGAAAGCATCCGTTATTTTATTCTAGAACCGGAGCGACTCCATGGGAAGTATTTTCCATGATGTAAAACCAATGATCATTCTGACCCGTACGTATTTTAATCGTTCAGAATTATATGTTTTACTGATTTCATTGTGTCTTATTTCCTTATTTTTCTCGATTACAGTTACGTCAAAGCGTATCTTTTACCCGATAAATCCAAGGCGGGTAAAAGAAAAACTAAAACAAAAAAAAATACAATGAATCCTGCGTTCGATGAAGTGTTGAAGGTTAGTTGTGTGATTAAACATGAACTTACTAACTTAATAAATTTTCATGTAGTTATTTGGACTTTGTAAAATCACTGATTTTTTCTTCTATTTTTAGTTTCCTCTCACTCTATCTGATCTACAGAACAGAACCTTGTGGCTTAGTGTATGGCATAGTGATATGTTTGGAAAGAATGAATTCCTTGGAGAGATTCTTGTAAGCTTAAAAGATAGAGTGTTCGACGATCCAAATCCTGGATGGTGGGATCTTCAAGAAATGGTACCCGAAGAATTGCTAAAAAATAAAGAGAGTTAATATTCTTAGTATGCTTATTTTTACCATGAAACTGTATTTAAAAATTTAAAGTCTGGTCAAATGGAGGACATGCCAAAGGGAGATATCGTAATTGCACTTAAATGGCAACCAAAGACTGACAGCACAGGCAACTTGTCTGTATTAGTAAAAGAAGCAAAGAACCTTGTTCCTGTCAAAAACGGCAGCCCGTCAACCTTTGTTAAATGGTAATTACGATCATGCAGTAGTAGTTAAAAATATCTGTAAATCAAATCATTCTATTTTTTCAGTGAAAGTTAAGTATAAAACATGTGTACATAAAATGTAGTGAAATGCATGTAGAATTTGTAATGTATTATACACACGTTTACTTTTTCTTTAGTGAAAATTCTCTATCATATTGAAATTCTTATTGGTTTGTGCGTATGGAGCATAAGGTTGCCGGTTGACTATGGTCGGTGGATGAATAATTATTATATTGTTTTATTTCTTCCTTCTTTCTATGTATAGACAATAGCTTCCTCTGGCCAGAAACTTGTTTTTGGTCAGACACGTGTATAGTTCTATCACAAAATATTTTTGTAGATCGGTTTTGGTAAGTCAAAAGTGTCTTCCTCTTTCCTGTATCTGCATGTTGGGTTAACTGACAAACTACTGACTGTACTGACTTCTCGTTGCGTTGCTCGCTGCTGCTTCCTCATATTTAACTTCAGTTTCACTCATATCTGCTAATTTTGCCAAAATTACTTACTGCCTGCCGTACCACAGCTTTCTTCTTCTCTTTTGTCTCTCCTCTTTTGTTGTTAGTGTCTTAACGAAATTTTGAAGTAAGTCTCTTAAGTCGTTTACACGGCTCAAGCAAATTAGGCTGTTGATGTATATTTCCTAATCGATTTTTGAGTTTGGGATCCAAATTGTGTATGTTTGTTTGCTTTAACTTCAAATTTAGAACGATGTTGCAAAATAATTAATGTGGTATGTATATTGTGTAATTTTTGAAAATATAATGTCTATTAATATGTAACACTCATATTATGTAAGTACGTGTCAACGTTAAAAAACCTTATTGTTGTCGTGTAACATGTAATGTTGAATGTGTACTTAACATTACTTACGTTAACTTTTTGGTTATATATATCAAGTTCTTGTATTAAATGACAACGTATTTTTTTTCAGTGCTTTGCTTTCCGAAAAAACGAGAAAACAGAAGACATCCATTTGGTGAGTAATATTATACGTTGATTATTGATGTCCTTGGATAGAATATTTCTTAACCGTAAGCTTTATATTAAACGCAGTCGAAGAAATTTCAACCCTATCTGGAATCAAACCTTGTTGTTTGAGGACGTGGATGATGAAGGAGTTGAAATAACCATATGGAATCATGATTTACTTGCAAGCCATGATCTTATTGGAACCGTTCGACTCGAGTATGATAACCCATTATGGGAATCAATGATTTCACGTCCATCGTTTTGGGTGGAAAGTGGGCTTAAACTGAGCTAAAAATTGTCCACAATTTAAAGTATTTAGTATTTGTATCGTTAGCATCGAAGTTTACAAGTGATATTATACTGTAGGTATTCCTCACCCTACTGTCTTATTCCGTCATAATAATTGTAAATGCATACTTACACGTTTTAGTGAGTTAATTAAATAAGTTTTGAGATTCATGTTGGCTGCTAAACGAAAAAAGTTGGTTCATGTTCTTTGTAATGGATTGTGTGTAGAGTTATATATTATAGGTTGACTTTTATTAAGAAATGCAATTTACACAATTTACTGTTTTATCTAACCGTGCATTGTTTAAAATATAAATATATAGGTTCGTGTGTGTTTCAGAATTGACCAAACGTGCCTTTTTTGGATTTTGTAGTACGTAACTCTTTCGATATTTAATATATTTTATAAAAAATTAAACTGGAAGTATGTATTATTATAATATGTAGATGATTAGAGTATAGTACTAAGGTTTAATATTAACTAAATAACGTTTTAGTTTATGAAGCAGTATGCATCAATTTTATGCAATTTAGTTGTTAGTGCATTTTACTCATACGTATGTTACTGTTATTTAACTTTACAAGAAACAATAATTTTATACGTACTACTTAATACAACCGAAACGATTTCACTCGTTTCAAGTAACGAAACGGAACACTTGAATAAAGTCATAAACTTCTAATGAATTTTTAAAATGAAATAACAGTCATAAATCCTTACGACGACATCTCACATAAAACGTATTTAAAGAGGCTTAATTTATTGATAATTGGAGAAAATTCTGGAGGCAAATGACAAAACGATGCTACATTACAGTTCTGTAGAAAAAAGCTGTGATGAATCCTTCCACTGCTGACTTCTCATTTTCATTCTCGTCAATGTCGCATTCATTTCCATTCTTTCCGACGCGTCAACCCTCACGCAGTTGCTTCTACTCTAAAGAACTGTGGCTTTACCACGAAACCATTAATGAAGGATTAAAAAGTACTTAAACAGTAGAACTTAACTTACGCCAGATGCAAACCAATTAAAAAATACGCGTAAACTTTGCCACTTTTGGTCGCAAGTTGTGGCCAATTTGATTTGATTTGATTCTTTATTGGGGTGTCTAGCTGAATCAATACAAGTACTGTTCTCCCTTCAGTGACACAAAACACGCGTATAAAACATCAAACTAACTAATTGTTACAATTAACATAGTAATAAAATTTATAATTAATTATAAATATTAATTAATTAATTAATTAGCTAGCTGTAACAACAAACGCGCGCTTGCTGGAATTCCCTAGACGAATACACGTTTCAAAGTTGTGATAGTAAAAGAAAATGTTCATGTGTCTGTGAAGCATTTATGTTTTAAGGATTGGGTGTGTGCTTCTGGTTTCAAGGCATGTTGATTTTTTCAACAAATCCCCTCGAAACTTTTTTCTGCTTTTGACTTAGACGATGGAATTTTAAGTCGATGCAAAAAATGTGTTTAGGAATCCCCACAGAATCGCAGAGTGTATCAACTTTAATCTCGTACCCATAAAAACTCCAAAAATAAAGTGTTTTCTTTCCCACTTTGCGACAATTTTTCCTTTGTATTTTTGACAAAACTTTGTCTAGGGTATTTACGGACTTGTTAAACTGACTTAAGGGAGGTGACGCTGTCAAATCTTTTGTTGAGTAGTGCTTGATATTTTTTGAAGTTCTTCTTCCCTCATTGAGTTTGTAATAAAGATTCTGGAATTTTTCTTTACATTTTCGAACGTCTTCAAATGTCAGAAGTCAACTGCCAGTAGACTTACGACATATTATGGATGCATACATTTATCGTTCATATAAAATATAAGCAATAAAAGAAAAATTGTAAATAGTTCAAACCGTAAATTTATTACACAATTCCTCCTCGGCTTATTCTTTCACCTAGCACTATTTTTCTGTAAAACTAATGTCTTCGTTTTACTATCTTAGCAAGGAAACTCTCTCCTGTTACCACTGTTGACTGCAACACTCCAAAAGGAAAAACGAGCGGAAAAAAGGGGAGGTGGACGTGGAGGACGGTCCAACTGCACCAGCAGCATCTCATTGTTTCCACTACATTGCCCATTATGGTCACTAGAAAGAAATTTCCCTGCTTTTCCACTTTGTGATGTATGTATTCGCCAAGTTTTTCTCCACTACAGCATGATCATCATGCCGAGCTCAACCTTTTCCCAAAACGGAACCCCTTTTCCCCCTGATTTCTTAGTAAGCCAATATACGAGCAAGATCCGGCCGTCTGTTGGAACTCTTTTTCTCACTTGTGTGCATCTCCAGTGTTCTCCGGTTTCCCCAATATCCTTAATAAATGTCACATTCCACCTTCACTCTCCGGAAACTGGGATCTGTTCTTGGAAGTAGCAAAAGAAGAAACCGTGTATAGTCGCTTCTTTTTTCTCCCCGATTCCATAATTTTCAACCCCACTCACCAGAAAAAAGTAAAGCCAAGACTTTCCCTGAAATTCAAACAAGCCTAATGTAAAAAGCAAAAAAGGAAGTTACTCTAAAGCCTGTGTGTGCGTACTTGTGTGATCCCTTCTTTACTCGAAATGCTCCTCCACTCATTTTATATTGGTTATATGCATTCACATACAATGCAGAATGATCATGTTTGTAGGCATCTATAAGAGCATTTACATTTCCCTCCCGTATGTAACTTATTCTTTGCTCATTATAATCCTCAAAAACCATTCCAAGTGCAGTAAGAAAGTTGCGTAGTTGCTCAAGAGTTGAAGTGTTATCACAGTCCGTTTGCTTTATACTTATTATAAGGACATTACTATTACAACTATTACTCTTCCCTTACTTCTCTCAATTCTTTACGTGAAAAGTCAACAAATATATTTCTTGTGAAAAGAGGGAGAAAGGGAAAGGGAAGAAGGGGTTGCAAACGGGAAAGATGCGACGCTGTTTTCTTTTTATATAGCCTTGTGTCGTCGCCGGTGGTTAAGTCAGTTGTAGAAAAAAGAGATCCAAGTTAGTTCTAGAACATAAGGCTAATATTTTCATGCCACATGGTAGAAAATTGTCGGAAATCGTTTTTCTTCAACCAGTCCTCCTTTTTGGCTTTTTGCTCTGCTTTATTCGCAGAAAAAGTAAACCCTTAAATTGCATCTGTAACTTGTGTAGCTGAATAAAAAGCGGAGAAAAAAACATTCGGTTTCGTTATGGCCCGTTGCCGGTGTTTTATGGTATTTTTCCACTGTCTTTTGTAGAATAACTGATAGTTTGTCACGATGTCATTTTATATGAAAGTATTTATATTCCAATGTGCAATGTAGATGGGATACAGAATTGCGTATCCGTGGGTTGCTCATATACTGTCAGCAAGAAGGCTTTGTAGATTTCAAACAAAGAATGACTTTTGTTCTTGGCATTCAAGAAGGAAGGATGTAATGCATCTTTCGTTTTTCTTGTCTTCTAGATCCGAGGGTTTTGGTTGACTTGGCACAAGAAAAATGTGGTTTTACTTTATCGCAGCACAAAATGAGAAAAATATTACCGATCGCTGCAATTCTATGCACTTTTAGGCATTTATTCATAAAAAGCATTGTAGCTTAAGCCGAAAAATCATTTTCGGAATCCTACCAGTCTCGAAAATTCCTTCATGTGCATAATAAGATAACAATAATGTAATTCTTGATGCAATTATAGTAAATATTATGATCCTGCCGTGTGGCTGAATTTCCCTATTAAATTCCTGTCAAGGTAAGGCAAGGGATTGTTTCTTCAAGACACTATACCCTGACTAAAGATTCCTTGAATAGAATATGAAATGCTTTTTTATGCAAACGGTTTTCAAAATTACATTGTTGGGGCGGTTCTCAAGAAAGAAATTGAGAATAGAAGCGGAAAGATAACGCGCTTTTACAAATGCGTAAAAAAATGGGATGTTCCTAATGCGGCTTTATTATTAGACTGCGTAGGAGGATTTGGATAAAGCAAGTACAGGCACTTCATTTTTCAAGTTCAAGGGCCATTCCTCTGTGACGTGATGTGTATTTTTAACTTTTGTGCTCATTTCATATTCAGTAATGGGAGCAGTGTCCATGTCATCTGCCACGTTCATGACATTTCTTGTATTAATAGCGTTATTAGAGAAAAACTGAACTTTAAAAAAGAGTCCCGTAAAGCTTGAGAAGCACTTACTATTACGTCTTGAAGCATATTTTTCTTATTGTCACAGCCCCTTATCGACAATTTTATGGTTTATTTGAATGAAGACAGTAAAGATTGTACAACCGCGCACAAACTCAAAATCGCTTTCTACCTTTCCGTCATTTTAGTTAAACGTTTTTACGCCTTCCAGATTAAAAAATTTAAATTAAACCATTTGAAAAATCAACTTATAAAGCTGTCCCACTCACCCAGCCATTATTATATACATATCGTTAGTCTCATAACATAACTTCCATCAACAATATACTATTCTAGTCACGTAGTCATGCACGTTTCAGTGGTTTGAATTTGCCCATTAGCGGTATAACATTTTATTTTGCTCTAGTGTAAAGTAGAGAGTAGATATCACAAAAATCGTATTTATTACGTGACGAATTCGTTTACAGTTTACCCAAAGTGAATCGTAGTTAGAGCTCAGGTTATTCGTATTTTGATTATGATATTTTTTCGCAACAAAAGCAGATAATTGTACATGAACTGTATTTCAACAACCAAACCACTGTATAAACTGTTCACTTTTTGTATAAATTTCGCATTGCATTTTTCCACTATATGTATTATCCTGTGTATGTTTTTTGTGACGTGAGTAAATATTTAACAAACTAAAAAATCTTATATCTGTAATACTTTTTAAGTAACAAATGATAAGTAACTGATCTTGACTACATAATTCAATGATTTTCTCTTATTTAGACGGTATATATATAGTTACTCCCCCACAGCCACTTAGAGTAAAGCTTCATCAAACTTCATAAAAATAAAAGGAAAAGGAAATGATTTCTTCCTACGAAATTTCCCAACGCATTTACCTTTAATGTATCGCAGGAAGGAATGAGAATTCGTAAAGATTTTGTAGTATATTCTTTTGCTTCCGTTTCTCTCATTATGATCAGCCACACCAGGTGGAAGGCATTTTCATGCAGCCAATATTGGATGTACATTCACAATTTGTATTATAAATGTACTATAGGTTGAAATAGGCTCTGCCTCATGAATATTTTAAAGGCAAATTAGTACGCTTGCTAGACTGGTAAATTAATAAAAACAAAGGAAACGAGAAACTTTTTCCGGTATCCGGCATTTTCAAAGTTGGGTACATGATAGTTCATGATACATATTTCGTCATACTATGATGAAGTTCTCAATAAAGTATTCATAATTCTGCGCCAAGATGCACTCCCTGAAATACCAGGTTTGGGAAGTGAAAATATTCTGGAAAGAATGAAATACATAGTATACATACTTGTTTGAGAAGAAGCTTTAAAAATAAACATACTCAAGACTCATCACATCTCGAGGTTGATGAAATATCACAATAATAATGCTTCACTAACTTTCATTCATAAATAAATTGGCTTTTTCCTTCGTGTTCAGTGTAAAGAGAGGTACATCATTTTTATACTCCACCAACTACAAACTACAACCCCAGGGCAATCAAGCAGATCAGTCAAGCTTACATGCAGTTTTAATGTAAAATAAGCGTTCAAAAGTTGGTGAAAGCAATGAGAATATGAGAAAAGGGCTAAGAGGAAATAGTTGACTGGCTTCCTTAGATATCTTGAAACTTCATAAATTTTCAAGCATGCATGATCTTGAAAAAATATTGTGGGAATCTCCAATTCCCGAAATACATGGTGCATCAACGGCGAAGAAGATTATAAAACCCGAACCTTTAGACACAGACAAAATGGGGAATTTCGAAGTTGATTACATAACAACTTTTTGGATCTGACTTAATAAATTCTTTAAAGTTTGAGACGTATTTTGCAGCTAGTTGTTCATCAGAAAAATCATGGGTGTCGGTAAGTTCATCTATACTATAATTTTTGTATTAGGAAACTCATCAGTGTCTTCACCGTTTCGCTTGCACTTTGCTTAACAACGTTGAACGATGCGAATGATGCGATGCAGATGAGGCAGAAGATGTTTCTCGTGAATGAGGCTAATTTAAGAAAGAAGAACATGATGAAATATTACTCGTGTACTGCATAATTTATAAAACCTGAGAGAGTCTGAGAGTTTGATGAGAAACTTTCAAAAATTCATTTTGAGAATCAGAACTCTGTGTGGCTTTTGTGGTAAAGCTTGTGAAATAAGTTCTTGTATTTTGTATATTAGTATGAATTTCATTTCAGGGAGAGATGAAAATGACAATCTAATTTGAGCTAGCATTGGGTTGGGTATCAAAACAAGTCATTTGAATATTGATAAGATGAATATGATGCAGTGATGTCTTCTTTCTCGAGGGAAATTTTGTCCGAAATTTCTTGCATAGAAATCGGGATGAAAAGAAATTCCTTCGACTTAGCTCATCAGATGACACGAATATTTTGTGTGGGTGATGGAGATTGCATGTGCAGTTTATGATGAAATTTGATGCCAATCATGGTATTATAAGGTCCTGAGTGTGCGCGTAAGAATCGACTCTACATCATAATTATTTTTCAAATACGGGAATCATATAGATTTTTATTTGTATTCAGTATTAATAAAATGGTAAACAACAACAAATATATTAATATTGCTGGGTACAAATCAGTTTCCAGTTAGCTCCAGGCTCCAAGATATCTTTAAGGGTTTAATTTTCTTCAGATAATTATGATGGCACAGTCACAATTATATAAAACTGAGTCTGGTCATTTTTTTCTTACTGATGAGCAAATCAAAAAGGTATTGTTGATATTATGCGATGCAAGTCATAGGCGTTACGACCCTTCTGTTATACCTCCATCCATCGGGTTTTCCCATGTGAAACCTCAATCTGAAAAAATGATTGACCAAGTGTTTGAGAGTTGTGCTTTCAAAACCTTAACTTCTGGCGTTCTTGGTAGGTTGCAAACTATTTAAATTTTAAGTTTTATAAAAACATTTTAAAATAAATATAATTTGTTTAGGATATGCACTCGGAGGGGTAATGGGATTGTTTTTTGCCAGCGTTGGACCTTATAATCCAATAGCACATGATGGGAAGGCGCTTTCCGTTCGTCAGGTTTTCCTCGATATGAAGTCGTCCACTCTCAGCAGCGCAAAAAACTTCGCTGTGGTTGGTTCCATTTTTTCATGTGTTGAGTGTTCTATTGAATCGGTAAGTGCAGACGATTAAGACTTATCCGGTCAATGGGGAGGGGGTTGAAAGATATTTGGCTGAAAATTTGTACTCAGGTGCACTTTAATATGAGGAAAAATATTCAGATGAAAAATTTTCCACTTTCCATCCCTAAAAGTGCCCGAAAATCGCCCTGGCGGGGGATAAAAATTGAAATTTCAAAGTGGTTTTTTGCCATTTTCGTGCAATTAGGTACGGAGAGTGG
>JAHZNA010001688.1:0-12808 GCA_027743935.1 Sinodicranocentrus sp. ZH6
ACAGGATTGAACACGCACGGTGCAAAACGGATCAAACTAACGTACAATTCTCTAACAAAGGAACAAAGAATACACCGCACAATTTCATATAAAATTACCGCCATTTCCAACAGCTACCGTTCTGAAACTAATGTCTATTTAAACTTTTTAAATTATTTGTTATGTGTGTCAGGTCATTGTGTTTTGTTCGTGTATGTACCCACTTTTCGTTGTTTTAATTCATGGTTTTTGCGCGACCAGCGCACAAAGGGCATTCTAGTAGTATTTCTACCCAATAATTTTGGTCATGCACGTCGAATAGCATCTGCCCTCTTTGCCAAAGGAATCAGCATGCTTAATTTAAACGTAGAGTATCATAAGAGAAAAAAACATATCCCTAACCCAGGTCCACAGAATCATCAAAGTGTCAATCTAAGGTTCTGACATTTGCAACTGTGGCATCCTTGCCTTGGTCCGTCCTGCTGCGGATATATGCGGCTAGGGAAAATAAAAGGGTTACGAGAAACACAGGGTTGGAAGAGGAAAATGTTATTTATTGAGTTTTCTTGCAGAGTCAAGCCTTTTACATGAATGCTGTACAATAAAGTGACTTAACATAGTACAAGAGACTAGCTGTCGCTATCACAGCTCTAACTTACACCCTAGTTCTAACTCCTACTACTAGTTCCTTCTAACTCTAGTTCTGGCTTCTGACTCTGGGATCTGACTAACTCCTTGTTCCCAGAGCTGGAGTTGCTTTTATACCCAGTTTCCTACGTCTGTGAAGAAAGCTGAAAGATCAGCTTTCTTTCCATCCGCAGAGTGATTCACCCTTTACGGAAAAACTCATCACCTTTCTATCTGCTTTCTTTCCATCAGCAGAGTGATTCACCCTTTACGGGAAAACCCATTACTTTCACTTCTCCCTGCTTTAACCTGGATTGCAGCGAGTCGTAAGGGATGATTCGTTACATGCGTGCAATCCTTTCCCTTTACCAGCTTTCTCTTACTCTTATATATAGATTGGGGTGAGTTTGAGTGATGGCATGTTACATTTTCCTCCCATCTTTCCACAATATTTTTTTTGATTATATTTGTTCAACGAAATACACTGAAAGCCTTTTTTTCTTTTGGTTTTGACCGTATGGTTGCATAATTCCCATATCAGTCACCGTTCGCATATATATTACAGAGATCACGGTTTACTTCAATATACACAGTCACTTAATAATTAACATGTTTTACATGAATAATATAACCTTAATATCCTCCAAGTCATAACAGTTCATAATTACATTGTTACTATATATTTAGAACCTGTTTTATCGGTAGTGTTAATCTTAATCTTATGAATTTTTTGTACATTATATACAGTCAGCTACAATTTTTTTGCGTGATGAAGTGTTACTCTCCCTTGGTTCAAAAACCGGTACAATTTTTTGGTTAAGACTAATTATGTTCATCTAGCCTTCTTCTCCACATTACTGATTTCTTATTTATTTGGCACTAATGGTTTAGCACGTACAGCGGCAGTGATATAATTCCAAACGTATATTGACACTTTTTAAGATTTTGAGCTTAAAATGTAAAATGAACCATTTCTGTACATAGTTAGTTTAAATGTAAATGACACCTTAAGTTAGTAGAATAGTTTTGAATTTATGATAGCCCCCATGTACACAAATATAATTACGTACCGAGATACTGTATAACTTATCAATTTACGAGAACGTTCCTTTATTTTCTGGAATGAGTTCAAAGTATTAATTTATTTGCAATCGTTCTACTACCTAACTGACCAAACTGTCGATATTTTGTAGCTCTTCTTAGAATCCCGAGGTCCTTCCTGAAATTTTTACAAACGAAGCCCTCAAGATTTTGGTCTAACCCTTTACCTAAAATAATGGATTTGATGCATTTTTTATGCCGCTGCAAAACGGTGATTTTTGCTCAGTCTATCTAATAAGCTATCATGCCCAGTCAGTTAATTTCTAACTGTTTTTCTTATTTTAAATAATCTTAATGTTTCACAATCTGACTTTTACTCTTTTTCTCAAAATGCATTTTTATGGTGAAATATACTTCGATTTTACTATAATTCATTAACACGCTTACTTTTGGATTTAATAAAATCGCGCTTACCTTTAACAAACACCTTTACTGAGGAATTAGATTTACTCATTCCCTGGTAAACGTCTTTGCCTAGTATCAGTTTTTTTCTTCTTATTTATGAGAAATTTTATAGCTTAATTTCTTCGAAATTCAAAGATCTTGAAGTTTTCCGAAGATTGACTCCCTTAAATAGCTGTACCGATTATTAATATTTCCCTGATGTAAAACTCAGAATATTTAAACCATTCCCCTTGGTTTCTGGACTTTGTGTTCAGCAGAAATCGAACACGGGTCCTTAATAAACCTAGGGGGTTCAATCAACGACGGTTGATCGGTTTTCACGTGCTATTCTGTCGTATACGTGATATCAATCCAAGTACAGGATATCCTTTCATTCGTGGAAAAATTATCGTATTATGAGATTATTACGTTATTTCCTTCGTAGAAAGTTTCAATAGTATGAAAATACATCATATTTGGACAGAAAGATTAGGATGGAAATTTGTCGATCATAGGATTTTAACTGTCTAGTTGTTGAATTTGTGATTTTTTTCTGTTCTGTATTTTCTGCTTGCTTAACCACTCTTTTTTCGTAGGTTTATAAATTTAAAAAACGTGCAAATCGCATTGTTAAATTCGATACTCATCGCCTTTTTACATTCCTTTATGTATTATGTCCTATGAACTAGCTCACCACCTGTCAACAGAAGATTTTTCGTATTGTTAATAATTCTTTAATTTACGTAGTGATTATTGCAATCTATACTAAGGTAGGGTTAACGTAGACTTTGATAATAATTTTCTCTATAGAAGTTGAAGATGTTATTTTACGAGGAAATAATCTATCAGGAAAGTGGGTGTGTAATTGAGATAAACATATCCTAAACTAGACAAGCCTTTAAATTTCCAAGTTATGTAATTTTGAGTCTTTTGGAAACAGAAATTTTATTGGACTAAAATGAATGCTGGCCTTAAAATTTTATGGACGATGGTGTGTAAGTTTTTTCTTCTTCTTAAGTTTCCCTAACTGGTATGATGAAATTATTCCAATTAAGCCCGTTTTTATTTATTTGGAATGTAGTCTCTTTGCAAAACTAGAGTGATTACATTCCTTTCCTAAGACAACACATTCTCTAAATTCTTCATTCAGTTTTTTTTGGTTAGCTGGCCTTTTTGCTTTTTCGGACTGAAATATTTTAAGCGGTAATTACTGATAACATAATTATTGAAACTATCTTATCTGAAGCTAACAAAGCCTTTGATGGTAGTCGAATTTTAATTTGTAAATGATACGGTAAGACTTGGGTCTTACTGGTGTTATTTTAATATGTCTGTAGTTGTGTTGTACTACTACTCGACCCTGTTGTCTTATTTTAACTCAAATCTCCCTCTTTTATGCAAACAATTATAATCTGTATCCTAAAATTAGTTGTTTTTGGAGACAAATTCCGAACCTAGTAAAAGCTTTTAATTGCTGAAATGATACGATAAGATTTGGTCTGAACGATGTTATTTCTTGATGTCCATAGTTGTAACTACGACTCGACCTTTCTCTTTTATTTGACTCTACTTTTCTTCAGGTTCTTCTTTACTACCACATGCATTGCATTAGTCTAAATAATGCGAAAAATAAATTTAACCTTTCGAATTTCTTTCGATAAAGCTTTGAAAAAGTCGACTACTCTTGTTATGTTTGTAATCCTCTGCATGGGAGTACGGTGTGGGCCTACATAGTAGACTCTGTGTCTTGGCGTAGAGGATTTTCTTTGAATGAAATGGACTAATCTACTACCTACTGGTTCATTGTTCATTCTATCGTTTGAACCGGAATTCGTAGAAGACTTTCTCTCGGACCGGTAGCGTATTTGCTTATTTAAATGTTTATTATTTATTTATCCCCCTGTTAAATAGCTCCAACTAAGTTCAGCAATCTCTTCTTCAGAGAGAAAAAAGATTCATGTTATCTCATCTCTCCTCTGATTCAACCTTATAATACATTTTAAAATCTTAGATTTTGCTCAACATGCAATTTTTTCTTGTTTTGTTAGTATTCTGAGGTTAGTAAAATTTTAACAAAAGAGTCAGCCGTGTGGACTTTTAATTGTCCTTTGCTTTGTTAGTTAACTAATAAAGAATTCTTAACACCGGTGTATATTTCAAATTCTTTGGTAGCTTGAAGCTTCTTTTTAAGAATTTTTCTTGTGGTATTTAACTTAACATTCTTTTTTAAACATGGCCATGAATTTCCTTTAATTTATTCCTTGATCCAAATTTTTATTTTTTTATTTTTTTCTTGACCGAATTATTCTTTATTTATGCACTTTATTTATCTTAAGGGGCGAGTCTCACTCCCGCATTCATATTCTTTGTATTTTTCTAAATCTTTGTTTCTGACATTTAACTTCACATTCATTTTATTTCGTTCGGCCTGTGGAATTTTAACGTAACATTCTTTTTATTTATTTCGATCAGGATTATTTTGTTCCTTTTATTGCGCACCGTTATAAATTAAGGTATTAGTCTCACTTTCACATTCCTATTTTTTAATTATCTCATTGTCGCTTTGAAAAGTTGATTTGTGTGATTTTTTGTTTTATTTGTAGATATGTGGTACCTTCCCAATGTAGGGTACCCCTACGGAAAAGTGATCATGTGTAGTACCTGCAGGAATAGTTTTCAAAATAGTACTGTTATCCTAGATTCTGTTAGGTTTATTCGAGCAACACGTGTTAAGTTTATCTGTTTTATTTGAATTGTTTTTTGATTCAATTGCGTGACTTGTTATTATGTTGGTTTTATAAAGATACTCCTAATAAAGTATTGGATTACCTGGCCAGGTTTTAAATTTCTTACTAGGAATACTTCGTTCGGTCCGGAATACTCACTGTTAATTTCAATTGTTCACTTATCTTTATACTAGCAAGTGTGCTTTGAAGTCCTTCTTTATCACTTAAATCGTATTTTATTTTGGGGCTTGCATAAGGCCTATCGCTTTTTAGTAGATTAGTAATTAAAATTTTCAAAACGTTTTAGTCCTTAAAGAGGGTATTATTAAAAATGGGGTGCACTTTGCTTGTATAAAAGAGAGACTCTTTTCCCCAAATCTTCAATTGACTGTTAAATAAAAAACAAAAAAAGGATATTATCATTAGACACAAGCAGAGAATAATTAAACTCATCTTGCTGAAGGGAAAATATGTACTCCGTTTTTAGTTTTGTTTGGTAATGGTTGGGGTAACTCTCTAACCATACCGGATATATTTATGAAGGCACTAAGAAATTTTGAAATTTCGACGGTTTATTCAAGTAAACACACTTTGTGTTGAACTTTCAATTGTTCGAGTTCTAAGAAGAGATGTCGACTGAGGACAGTCGTTTATATTTTAGGCGGGAGCACCCTTCTGCAATGGTAGGGCATACGGTCACCCTATATTTTGTAATGCGCAGCAGTGCGTTACGTTTCTTTCCTATACGTGTTTTTCTCCCTAGCAAATTTAGGCATTACATCTCATATATTTCCCTATTTTGATCATGTATTTCTTAGAGAGGGCTCGCGGAAAAGCATTGTCCTAGTAAGACTTCACTTGAATTTTCTTCATAAGCTTTGAAGACGTAGTAATTTTCATCTTCATTTTTTCCTTATACATAATGACTTACATAATGT
The DNA here is from genome assembly GCA_027743935.1 of Sinodicranocentrus sp. ZH6. Taxonomy (NCBI): domain Eukaryota; kingdom Metazoa; phylum Arthropoda; class Collembola; order Entomobryomorpha; family Entomobryidae; genus Sinodicranocentrus; species Sinodicranocentrus sp. ZH6. The sequence goes on from JAHZNA010001688.1 coordinate 5,756, forward strand.
GGGAGGTGCCAGTTGTGGAGGGGGGATTATATATGTTTTTCGCGAAAAGTAAAGGCATGGTGGGGTCTGCCTAACTTAATATTTGAATATTCCTTTATTTCCAGGAGTAAAGAAATTGTTGTTACATCATGAATTTCTTATTCTGTTTTGATATTTTGTTGTCTTTAAAATTCAATTTCTTTAATTTATCTTGCCATTCCAATGCCAAATATGCAGTAAGAGGCCAATTCTTAGTACTTAATATGATACTTCGAGCCGAAAAAAAAAATCGCTTCCTAAGATTTCATTCGAGACGAATTCCGTCATTCAATTAGAATGAATTTCCTATATTCAGTTCCGGCTATAGGACTGTAAATGGTCGAATTATGAAGGTTAAATTCAACCCTTTTTCTTTCGTGGCTATTTATGTGAAAGGCTTATTATCGGTATTTACCTAAATTTTTGATTTACTAATTTGCTTTCTTTTCCAGAAGCTAAGGCAGGATCAATAAATAATCCTGGTAAGTGACTTCCTTAAAACGTGGATTTAAATTACATAGCTTATTTGAAGGGCATGAGTTTCTTTCCCATAAACTGTCAGGTATGAGATATGCAGGGTGGTGATGAAAGATTTTCTTACAGAGGAAAAAAGATTTAACATGTTTGTAGTCTCCTATGCCCTCTACACATTTTCCTCGACTCTTGTTCGGGTTAAGTGGAGATGTACGTTAAATGCTGCCCGTATGTTTTTTGTCCTTGTTTGTTCCTTTGCCTTTTTCCGCTAGGCCTCGCTACCTACCCTACTTTGCTTGGTTCGCTCTTTTTCATTTTTTCTGGATCCGTCTTTCTCATAGAAGGGTTCTTATGAATATTTGCTTAGGTGTTATTTTCTCTCTTGTTCATCGCATAACGAAAGTAGCTTGAGACGCGAGACTATATCGACTCATGGTAAAAGTTTTGCGTTATAAAGAAACTGTCCGGGTTTTGTATATATTCATTGTTCAGGTGAATTTACGCACCGCATTCTGATGAACAGTGTGCACGTAGTTTTTTCTTGTTAAAATTTCGCCGTGAGTAATACTTCTGTCTATTGCTAGGCTTATAATCCAATCCCTTCGGTTAACTTTAAGATGGATGCCAGTTAAATTAAAACGATTCTCCCTCCCTTTAAATCCACTTTTCCCATTCTTTGAAAATTCCATGTGTAAAATATACACAAGTTTCACTTCCCTCAAGTGTTTTCTATAAATTTAGATGGCATGCCATTGAGCGCCTATATTATGCGAGTGATAATTCTACTGGGTGAGATTATCAGTAGTCATGAAAGGAATTCTATCATTGTTACGTATGTAGCGAAACCACTCATTGTAATTTATATGGCTAATTGTTAGTGTTCTCAGTAGGCTACTTTATCTCTTCTATTCCAAGTTAATTTCAATTCGCATGCAATTTTTCTACGTCTATTTAAGGAATTTAAACTGTTCCTGGCGGTTAGTTTTATCCTAAGAACTGTTTTATGACATTAAATGTAGGGGAGAAGCGGAATTTCCGTTTTATTTTCTTTTATTTCTTTATAATTTACGAAAACGTGGGTTCAAGAAAAACTAAAGGTGTTCGGTGTTCGATTTGCTATAATAGTCAGTCAAGAAATTAGTGTAAAATTTTGATTATATTAATCAATTAAAGCTTGACTCCATTGGGATGATAAGTTGGATCGTATTACTAGAGCCACGGAAAGTTCAGTTTCTTGTTTGTTTTACTTCTTGACTTTTTCCTTCGATTTCACTCATTGCCGCAAATGGCCAGGGTCTTGTACTTGTCTCTTATTTAGCAAAATAAGAGTTTTGAAAAGTCAAACTGATTAGCCTTTTATGCTTCATTACACTATTTTAATGAGTGTACTATTAAATAAAAGATTAGGGTTAATAGAAAAAGTCTCGCATCAAGGAATAGGTAAAAATTACAGACGAATAGTTCTTCTCGAGAAATGCAGAAGAACGATATGCTACACACCCAAGATGGAATTTTTTGTCGAGGGACTTTATACGGGTCCTAAACGGTAATTTTGATAAGGTTCATGAGTGAAGGCAAAAAAAACCGAATTCCAAAACTCAGATCATTTATCTGGGAGCGCTTACGGAAAAAATACCCCTTTTAAAGATATGGCAGGGCCTGAAAGACCCGTCCGATACTGCTCGCCAGCAAACGTGAAGAAGTCCATTTTTTGTATTAAAAGGGAAAAACCCAAATTGAGACAAAAACTGTTTCCCCAGGAGGGTTACAGAAGGTTTACCATTAAAAATGTTTAGCCGGCGGAACAACAGACGTAACGAGTAAAACTAATAAGAATATATTAATAAAATTTTGGCCCGTCAATCCTGCATAGCCATTATTATGATTTCTCCTTTGTGAATTACGAAGGCAGGCATATTTTCACGTCAATTATGGAAGCTTCAGGCATAGCCTTCACCTTAGATGTTTACAGTTTAGATGCACCACACTCCTAAAGACTTCCCTTTTAGAATTCATCAACCTTTTTATAGAAAGTATATATGCATTGCTCAGTTGTTAGATAAGAATACGAAAAATTGCAAAAATCTTGTAGAAAGTAGGAACACAGATCCGCATTGATTAACTGGTAAATACTATTTTATAAATCCTCTGTATTGGGAATGTTTTGATTAAAAACTAAGGATTTTCTAATATGACTAACTACCCAAAGACATATTATGCACTAATTAACCAAGCATTAGCGACGTAATGATATTTAAACGGAATCACTATTCCAATATGACAAAATATATTTGTGACGTAAATGAAGTGAGGTAGACTTCAAAGTTGGCTTTCATATGCCCTCTACTACTTTTCCTCGCGACTGGTTCGGGTATAGTTGAGAAGCATGTTAAAACTGCACATCTCCTTTTTTGCCTTCCTGCTCGTTTAGCTTCTCCCAGCTAGATCTCTCTAGCTATATCATTCTCATCCGACCGCAGTTTTTCAATTCTTCTTTGTCTGTCTTCTCTACGCAGAGGACCGTATAAATATTAGCCCTTGTATTATTTTTCACCTCTTGCTTCATTTCGGAAGCGGTGACGGTTTTAGATGCAAAGCTATAGTTGCTCAAGGGAAAACTATTTAAGAAAAACTCTCTCCTCAGAAAGATGCCATAGAGGAGTTTCCAAGCGTAAAAGAGGAGAAAAAATGGAAAAAGTAGTATAGATAGGACATACCCTGGCTACGCTAGTGTCAATATTTCATTCCGATAGTGCATCATAAGATAGGATGATTTGGTTAATTATGTCAGGTTGTAATTAATTGATTTGTTATTAAATGTTTAATTTTCATGGTAAATTGCTTTATTTTAACTTCTTTTTTTATGACATTTTATAATTTGAATTGTAATTCTTTAGGGAGGAATTAACTAAAAATTCTGTTTATAATGAAAAAGTTAAGAGAGAAAACTCTTCTTTTGTGAGGAGTTTTTTTAAACAATTTCTACGGAAGGATACTTTAGTCGGATTAATTTGGCTTTATCGTTGTAATCTCTTACATAAAAAATCCATATGTTAGGGGCTGAGTACGGTGTTTATAAACTTTGGGCAAGAGTTAGAAAAGACAATTGGAAATTCAGCCCGGGATGCTTCTCTTGAGAAGGGTATTTGCTAACACAAAAAAGGTGTAACATGGATCGAATAAGAGAGATAGACTTTTTTTAGACTTCCTCCCCTTCTCCTTCGAGTTTTTTTCCTTTGTGTGGATTTACTTCTTTAGGTCGCTATCATGAATTTCTCATGAATTTTTTTCTCATGAATTGCAACTGCCCCCTAGTAGAAATTGTGTGGGATATTTTTACAAGATGAGCAAATTTTTCTCAAAAGTGAATAGAATCCCCTAATCTCTTCTGCTTGCCGTCGAAATCGCACAGGAGACAGATGAGTGGCCCGTCTCTTCATTATCCGTGTGTGCAGGATCTGATGATCCGATAAATAACGAGACTCTGTGGTATAAGATGTAAAAAATCCTTTGACCTGTTTCATAAGCTGTTCCTGTAGGGATCTGCCCATCTCTCCATTTCAAGGGTATACCCCCATAACTGGAAATTCATGATTCAAAGTGAACCAATGTCCAGATTGCTAGGAATGTGTTTTTGGCAATAGGCAGGGTGATTTAATTCTGTTTGAATTTGTACAAGATCAATTTTCACACTTGCCTTTTTAACTTAATCATGCCTTCCAAATACTCTCCTTTTGCCTCAACCTCTTCGGGTTGGTTTGCGGGAAACCGTGTAATTTTGCGCACGTGTCGTCGCAGAGCCCGCTGAAGGCATAAATTGACTTCCTTGGCCATTGTCCAATTTTGTGGTATACCTACTGCTGTAGGCATGATGTCTAGCCTGACGGTGAAGTTAAGATGATGGCTATTTAATTTTGCTAAGTAATAATATTGAATTAATTTCCTTTGTGTCTAATGTACCAGTTGTAGTTAAAAAGATTATAGAAATTTATTTCTTGTAAAAAGGAAAGTTTTGATTTATAAAAATACAAATTTCTTGAAAGGGTTCGTAGCCTAGTAACTACTTAATAACAGATACAAAGGTTTCCATAGGCGTAGGCATTAGAGCCTAGCCTAGTGGCTTGAAGCCACCAAGTATTAGTTATTGTGACGATACCCAGACTGACTGATGAATGTCAGTTTTCAGTGGGGTTTTATACCATACTAGGCGTTGCGCATATTGCATATTACATCATATAATATTATAGGTAAATAAGGAAATAATAGATGTCCTGAAGGGACTACAGCAGGACAGAATAGCATGAGGAAAGAGAAGTTTTCCAGAAGGGACGAAAGTTACAAACAAGTTGATTGTGCACCAAATGTGCACGTGAACAAGTTATAACACGAAAACATAACGAGTCATCATATATCATTATGATATCGACAATACTAATTAGTCAGAATTAGTACACTAATTATCATGTTAGAGGGGCCGGGTTGAAAATTTATGTCTTCTGGGGAACCTTGAGCCACCGTATGATATGGGGAAACCTTAACCTTTTTTTAAAAAAATTGACTTTGGAGTCATATGACTGTGATAGAGGGTGGCTTCCAAGTCGCTGTCTTACAATGTTATAACGCTGTGATCCTCAATCAGTTCGTTATGTATTTAACATTTCAATTTCCACTGGCTTGACTATACTTCCGCACTTTCCTTTCTCTTACTCTCCTGATGGATTAGGATTCCTTTCCTTTTCTTTCCGACTAACTTTCTCCCGACTAATAGACTTTAAACTGTTCTTATTTTGTCCCGAAAACACCTTGCTTCACTTTCCTTCACAACTACTAGATTAATCTTAGGGAATCAAGACTTATTTTTGATTTAGTTCCCTGTTCATCCCAATAGTTCGTTAGCTGGTAAGGGTAAAAAATTCCTTAAAAGGAAATATCTTTCCGTTAGTTTCCTAGCTTAAAACTCACTAACTTTAACCAGTCTCAATTGTCTATTGCTATGTCACTTAAACTGTTAAAGATTTTGCTTTGATGTTGTCAGCTCAACTACCTACGTCCTTCTTTCCCTTTTTAACGGAATTCATTTCTATTATATATAAAGAGTTACAAAAATTTTCAAACGTTGTGAATATAAGGGTTGTCTACAATGTTCCTTTTTATGATAATATGTTGTTTTTTCATTTCAAAAACTAGAGAGGACTCTTGAGGTTGAACCAATCTTATTTCATGTATTTAGTATGGGGTGAAAGGGATTTTCTTACTCGTTTATCTCCAGTTCGTAAGTCTATATGCGGCTTTGTTGTCTCTTCCTGTCGTCCAAACTGGTCTCATTGTATTATTGATACACAAGGAAATAAATATAAATGAGAAGACGTATGATCCCTGTTTCTGCTCTCCCTAGAATATTCAGAGTACATCCCGGTAGTAGTCTTCATATAACCACTAATAGACACGAGCGTCGACGACGACGATTTCGAACGGTAAAGGGGGTCGAAAAATCGTCGCTGAGGGGCGGGGGTGATGCTAGGAGGTTGGGGATGACGCTGGTGGGTGGTGGTAGTGTTGGGTGTGCTGGAACACCATTACTTACTAATAATAAATAATTTTAATAATAAAAACAGTAGAGCTAGATCACCATCATTTATATTATTTTTATTTTTAAAATATAAAGGCTAAAAGCCAAAAATAAATAAACGCTCACGCACACATCGCGAGAAAGACCAACGGGTCAGAACGAGAAAAAAAATAAATAAACACTCCCGCACACATTACGAGAAAAGACCAACGGGCCCACAAAAAAAGGAGAAAAAAGAACGAGACACACTTTTCACAAAATGACAGACTCTCCTGTCACACCACCTTCCTCCAGGTCCTCCATGCCGTCTTCTGGGATTGGTGGCATGTCCTCCTCTCTTGGAAACTGCGAGGGAGAGAAGTGGAAGCCAGGGACTGAGGAGACGAATGGAAGTCTCTGTGTTTGGGGGCTAAATTCCGCTGGTAGAGTTGGTGGTCGGGCTGCCTGTGGGATGGCTGAAGAAGGTCCTGCTTCCTTACTGCACTCCACGGTTTCTTCATTCTGTCCAGGAAGAGGAGTCGTGTTTATCCTCACAGCTTGCTCATTCCTGGAAGAATAGAAGACCGTGGAGTGCCTCTCGTCCAGCCGTGGTGGCGGTCCTCTTTGCTCCGGCATGGGTCGGACGAACACTCATGCATGCATGAGTCCCCACATGCATCCACGAGCGGTCGCGTCGGCACATCCTTGGTGCCACCCAAGCTTACAGCTAGGTTTTGCTAGCCCATAAACTGCTAGTGCACTTCCTCCTATACCTAAAATTAAAAAATAATGCTGCATGTATAAACATAAAATTAATGAATACATTATAAAATATAACTAATGACTAGACTGATGACTTTTAAAAATAACTACACTAATGACTAGATGATATGACTATATAAATGACTAGATCAATGACTTAACTAATGACCAGATTAAACGACTAAATTAATATAATGACTAAATAAAATTACTTATCAGATGACTAGACTAGACGACATATAAACTTATAG
>JAHZNA010001689.1:0-21758 GCA_027743935.1 Sinodicranocentrus sp. ZH6
TTTTTGTTTGGCCAAAGATATACAGTAGTAGTTGGGGTTTTGGATTGTGTTATTATTATGATTATGGGTACGTCAGATAATGATCCAGATTATTTCTGGTCTTGAATAAAAATGGGGGGTTTACTACTATTCCACGTCCCATTTCTTTTACACATTTTCCTTAAGTCTTTTGTTCCTTGGATTTATTGTCTACTGGATAAAAAAAACTTAAGACGATACAATAAACAACAATGAGGCAGACAAGACTGGAAAGATATGGAAAATAAAGTAAAACTTTTGGAACATCTTCATTCACACATGTTATTGCAATCTGACATGCACATGTGTATCTTTCCTCTTTCAATTCGTTAAATGCACTCCATTTTCAATTTCAAATTTGCCGCTACTTTGCGAACGCGCTCGTCATTGGTCGAATTGATCATTTTCATGGTTCAATTTACCGTGAGGGTGTAACAGAGAAAAAATAGAGTCCTTGTTGTACGGTTGTACCTCATCCCCTGCACTTCATTCACCTTCAGCTTCAACTGCCACTTGTCTTGAAACATGTTTATTCCGAAAATAAGACATTTGATCTGGTGCACAGGGAAAAAACGATTCAATCGACTGAAGTTTGTGTTGTTCCTTAGACTCCAAAAGATCGGCACCATGCATGTCACTGAAAATGCAATTCAATCCTCTTGTTTACTTTCGAATGGAACTCAAGCAAAATCCCTTTTTGTATGCGGTATGCATACGTGGCGTATATTTTTTCTCAATTGTCGTTCCATTTCATCTGTGTGGATTGAGCTAGTCTACCATATTTTGTGATTGTATCGACACAAAAAGCGATAAAAATCTTTACTTGTCAATCAATACCACTGCGTGATTTTTTTCCTTGTGAGTGATCTCCCGTAAATACTTGATATTACTTCTGCGTGAGCTGCATTTTGTTTGATGTTTGGAGAGAGAAAAATCTCCTCCAAGATTGAATTTTGATTGTTTGATGCAAGATGCAATCCAAGGAGGAAAAATAAGTAGCGGAAAAGTCTTGTTTCAAAACATGTGAATGCTTTGAATTGACGTTGGGAAAGACGGAAGGAGGGAATTTGGTGAAAAACTCGTAAAAAAGCTGGAAAGATACAGGGTAGAAGAGTAGTGAAGTGGAAAACACGAATTATTCTATATCCCTGAATGTTTTCCTTATGTATTTCCGTGTATATTTTTTATTCGTTTTCAGTCGTTCACAAAGACAGTCGATAGGGAAAATCCTCTCTCGAGTCTTTTCTTACAGTGCACAATCAATGATGCGGTTAGAGGAAAATTGTAAAAATAAGGCGAAAGGAAGATCTTTGAGAACTAGCAACAGTTTTGTAGCATATTTAAACACAACGGAAGACATGTTGGTATTGTGGTAGATAGATATACAACAAAGATGAGATTACGACGTGAGATTGAGGGGAAAATGTGTAATGACGCGTGGAGCCGAGATTTATTTTGATTTCCTTTTTTATAAACGCATTTTAGTGGGAGATAGAGCATTGCTCTTTTTGGTTGGTATAACGCGTTTTCACACAGTCCCATTAAGTTCATCTTCCTTCTTGCTGGTTCCCTTTCAGCTGTCTCCAGAGACATGATTTGAAAGAGGAACCAAGTGAATGAGATCGTATCTCTGTAGTGTATCGGATACAATACAGTAGAAAAATATATGGACATTAGTTTGTAGACAATTTATCATTTTATCTTGGGAGAAATCAAAAATGAGTTGGGAGAATAATATGCGGAGGAATGGCACACATCGGGAAATGAAATACGAAGTATTTGTTTTGCTATTGTGGCTTGGTGTTCATTTCGTGTTTAGTTTACTTTTATTTTCACTTTCTCATCCGTGATCTGAGAAAATTCCCTATTTTTTATTTATTGCAGTTCAACCCCGAAGATGCCAATAAAGGCGCTGCTCCCACTTTGCCAAGTATTTCTTCAAGGACGACTGAAGACGCAAACACTTCCCCAGATGAAATGCACCTTCTGCCAATGCTCCGTTTGAGAAAGAGAAGATCCTCTTTTGCTCCACTCAATAACTTTGTAAACAAGAAATCCTCTTGGAACTGCTTGCACAACTCGACAGAATGCTTCACGGTAAAGTTGGCTTCTTTTCGTGGAATCTTATCATCAAATGATCATTATAGTGCTTTGCTTTCCTTGCTTTGTTGGAATTTAATAGCTGTGTGGGCTGTAAAAAGAGATTTTCTTTGTGTGTGAAATGGACTAGGTCGTAGGGAAATTGAAAAACGAGTGGGAACGGGAGGGAGAGAGAAAATCGATGCGAATTAATGAATTCGATTTGACGATAGCTTGTGTATCGGGCTAGTTATCCAATGAGTGGGAACACCACAATAGGCTATTTCCTCTTGAAACGTCCGTTTCGCACTGGTTCTCCTATCTTTTTCAAATTCCTAGAAATGATCTCAAACTCAATAAGATATTTTAAAAAACTCATTCCGTTCCTATTACAAGTTTCTGCACGACTAGCATTTTCGGTTTGAATTGGTATTATAATGACGGGAGGAAGAAGAAGGATGTCTATTTCTACGATGTTTTCTAGTCCATCTAGTCCTTCCTCACGTACTATTGAGTCTATTTAAAAATTTTCTTGGTTATTCGTCCTAAATTGAGTAGAGATGGAGGAGAAAACTTGTTTGTTCATTGAAGCTTATAACGAACACCCTTGCTGACATTCATCATTAGTTCGCCTCGTGAGTAAATTGTACTCATTTGTCACCGCATGAATTCCGCAGTGGGATCATTCCCTGATAAGCACGAAAGACACTTAGACTCGCTCTGCTTGAGGAGAATGCGATAAAAAGCGTTGTATGTTGCATGCTTTATACTAGCACTATAAATTCCAGTTGACTTTTTGAAATCCTTGGAGGTCTCACGACAGGAGTACCACAATCCATCGAAGCAGTGTGCCAGGGAATAATCATAATAAACCTTGCACATGATTTCACATCCTTACAGCACACATTCATTATTACCATTGGCTAACATCCCATCCCCATCTGTCTCCGTAACATGCTTGCCGAGTCACATTGGAAAAATACGCTTGGAAATGTATTATTGTTGAGCTGGAAATCTCCAGAGGTATTCTTTGCAAGGCTTTCCTCTGACGGGTCTCTTCTCAGCTTAGCTTACATCTTTTATATTCATGGTTAAAGTTGAAGCTTTCATGGGGGATTTTCAGGAAGATCCTTACTCTAGGGTTTTTTCTCATGCTTTTGTTAGCATGTCTAGTAAATAGCATTAGAGCAGGACACGATTTAGTTTCGCTCTATTCCTCCTGGCTATATAAGCTTCCTTAAGGACATTTTTCTTGTTTCTTCGTACTCCATCCTCTTCAATGGAAAACCCCTTGTTCCCGGTCAATCCAATCGAATTCACATTTGGAAAAAATCCGGATGAATTGTTAGAGGAGCTAGTGCATGAAATCTCCCTTTTATTGTTCTGGTCCCTTCGTTTTTCCCTACAAAATCCCAATTTCCATAGTCTTCGGAAAAAATTGCCGACAAATTGATCCTCAGGACAAACGAGACGTGAACCAGGTGGAATGACTAAAATGAATTGCTCGCTCCTAACTCGATTTGTCCCTTGAAAATAGAACCAATTCCATAGATGAACGGTCCTTCACAAAAAAATAATGGATTCGAAGGGATCTATTTTTCGTGTAAAAGGCACTAATAAGCCGTTTCTCTTCCGATGATATGATATGACGACCGGCTGTCGTTGTTGGATTACAACTTGAAATGAAGAGAGTGACTAGGTTCACTTTTTATTTCTTTTAAAAAAAGACTAATTCATATTTGGGATGTAGCTCGTTGCCTCCTGATTGTGATCAAACATTGTGACTGGAGTGCAGGCTACAAGTTTTTAGGGACTCATCTTCTCCCGAAAGTAATCCTATTAGTAGAGTCAAAAGTGGAAAAGTTGCACTGCCCTACAAGCTCTCAAAGTTTGTCCCTATCAAACGAAATCATCAGTTAGGAAGAGAGAAAGGGAAGAGTGATCATGAAAAAAACTGAATTGAGACAGAGACACGAGAAGGAAAAGAAGGGATCATGTTATCCACTCCTTTTTCCCCAGTTGACATGTGTCTGTGTCTTCCCATGGAATAATTTGTGTCAGTAGGTATCTCATCTCATCACATGAAAGGATAAAAACTATATATCCAACTTTCTAGATGGAACACTTCATTACTGGAGTAAAACAAGTTGAGAAAATACTTCCATCACAAGAGTCACTCTTCATTCATGAGGTTGGATGAAGTTCGCTTGAGAAATCAAAAATCGTTTAGAACAGCTTGCGAACATGTATGAACAGTGTAATTTGCTCTGAACTAGTTTTCTCCGCTTTTGCAGAAAAAAAATCAATCCTGTTTGCTATCCCTCCACTGACAAATACTTTTTCCTCTGGTGATTTAATTGAGATGCAATGTTTGTTTTTTCTCTTTGGTCGTGATTTAGTGCTGGAAAAGTTGCGAACTTTTGGAACCCGGAAAGAAGAGAAACACACAAGAGGAAACGTCCCTCTCGTCTGTGTTCCCTATGGAGAATGAGGAAGTTAATGAAGCAACGAGGAGAGAAAAGTTGAAAGAGGAGATGAGCAAAAAGGAAAAGGAAAGCAAACAATCAATTTTAGCTTGCTCTCCTCTGGATTTCCCGGAATGTGTAAGTTTGCACAAAATATTATTATATTTTCATGCCCTTCTTTTTTGGCACTGCCCCTATTTTTCCCTCATAACCTTCCCATCCCAAAAAATACAAGGGATAACATGAAATAAAAAGAAAATCAAAGAATTTCATTTGGACTTCGGAAGATGAGAGACTCTCAAGTTTTCATTCTGTACAAAAAGTTTTTTTTGCCACGAGTTGATTAAACCACTTACTTGTCTTGTATACTGTGTGACTTGCTGGTTAGTTTCCCGTTTTTTTTTTACCAAACTTGCACGATCTTATGTGCGTAACATTGATTTCTCATATAAACAAAGTAGGCAAGTTTTTCTTCAATGTGGTTCCTTCTCAGTTTTTAATACCTGTACTCGTATAGGGACGAGAGCTATAAGGAGTGAAAAAGAAGTAAAAAAAAGTCTTGATCATAATTTTTCCCAGATAATGGACTTCGCTGACACTTTAATATGCCACAGATTCTTTATGCGACCATTCTCTTGCCACCTTCTTTCCATTACTGATGCCTATTCTACCATATCCCAGTTAAAAACAGAGAGTCACGGGCTGAAATAATGGATCCCTATCAGAAAGATCCTCATCGTCAGAAACAAGTGTGAGCTTCACACGACATGGTAGCTTGTTAGCTGGTTTCATACACCTTCCTTTGTAGATGGAAGTGAGTGTCAGTATGTTTTTTTTTCAAGAAGAGTTTCATAAGGACTTTTTCACTTGATATACCTTAAATTACCTTTATAACCGCATCCACCTAGATGAGCACACATATGAGACATGACACACTTCACCCCTTGCTTGCACACCTTAGTTTCTCTAAAAACTGCCATATCCAGACTTTTCCCTGGCCTATTATGAGAAGTAGAAGGCTAGGACATTTATTATGGAACGTGGAGCATCATGTCGTCTAAAATAATGACTGGACGAAATGATGATCATGTGGCTCAATTAACGAAAATGGTAGTCAACAAAAACGCCATATTCTCTTTACTCTTTTACCTTCCTTCCGAGTGGAAATTGTTGGGAAAAAAGGATGCACTAATAGTGTGACCTTTTTCTCTCACAATATACCTGGCCGTAACGTGTCTCATAAAGTCAAAATGAATGACGAGCACGGCGTGACAAGACTGGAAGAATGAGAGAGAGAAGAAAAACATAATATATCTCTCTTCCCAGCCGTGATTACATCTCTGTGTCTCTAGCGACTTGCACAATTTTTTACGTAGAAAAAAATATCCCACATTTTTTCCCTCACACAGGAGGGTAGACAACATAAAGGCTTAAATGGCTTTATACTTCCTGGCTGGAATGGGAAGAATAAAAAATCACGGTAATATTTCATGTCTCTCTTTTCTAGATGGGTGGATGTCAGGTGGCTTGCTCCTTTTATGAGGGACTTTTTACTAAAATGGGGAAAAATGAGGAGGACGCTGGTGAAGGAGGACAGAAAAGTCATGCTTTCACTTCCCATCCGGTTGTGGCCACGAAGCAAGAAAGCGTTTTGAGAATAGTTCCGGGGAAAATCACTTGGCCAGGATGGAACACAGAGGATGGGAATAAGGAAGCTGCTTTGTCTTCACGGATCCCTCTACCTTCCAGCAAGAGTCCGACGAGAGTGGTTCCAGTGGTTTATGTGGTGATTCAGGAGTATCCTGACAGGAAATGGAGGCAGATTGCTCAGGTAGAGAGAAAACATAATATAGATAAATGGATCTTCCTTTTGCTTCTTACACTCCCCTCGCTCCACTCTATTTTAGGGGGATATTATACTTTTGAAAAATATCTAGAGTGTAGGGACCCATCCACTTTTATAAATTATCTTGAGGGCAGAAAGCAAAATGGTCTAATTTACTTTTCCTTCTTGTTTCTTCCCTATGGTTGCTGTTGCTTTGCACTTTTACAAACATAAAAACAGACAACAGAGGCGGAGGTCGAGATCCCCCGGGAGTTGACGTCAGCGATGGAGACAAAACTATGCTCTGTCCGTGTGTTGGCTGTAGGTCCTCAAGGCTTGTTGTCTGTGTATAGTCCAGAGAGAACAGAGGAAGAGAAGCAATTGTCAGATAATAGTAATAATTCAGAGAAAGTAGTTGTGGTTGATGGTGAAGCACCTACGACACCGCGCATGATGGAGAGAAAGAAAAGTGGAAGTGACGGTAATGTAACCCCAGAGTCGAGACAAGATGGTTTGCTTGCTTCCACTGTCATGATCTCAGATTCCATCTCGTCAACGAATACTAATGATCACTTGGAGACTGCCATTCCGCTAACAATCTCAAGCACTCCCAATGGTGCACAATCTCCAGCGAGCAGTTCCACAACCGAGAGTCAGTGGAGTGGAATAGAGGAGCGATTTGGGTTGAGACGTGTCTCGTTAATTCATCAAAAGTCACTGGTGATCGCGGAATTGAGATGGAATGCGATAGGGAGCAATCCGAGTCAGGAGTATTTAATCACGTGGGAGTTGACTGGCGGCGGGCTCAAGGGTCACCTTGTGACTGACTCGACATCTGTTACCCTGAGTTTATGGCCAGACACTTTGTATCGAATCCAGGTCAGTAGTAGGCTTATTTCCTGATTAGATTTGCATACAGAAGAAATGGGTTGGGGATGGGACGTGAGTTGTAAATGAAGATATTTCCCGGCAGGCGTAGTGAAAAATGTCAGTTTGTTTTATTTCCGTCTTTTCGGTTTCCTTTTTTTGGTAGGTTCAATTATTCGAGCAGAACTTGGATGGGGATGGGGAACAACCAGGAGAGAGTTCTACAACCTCACTGCAAAGTTTTCCATTGACGGTGGACACGAGTGAAGCCTCATTCCCGATGGAAAGTCCTTCCGCCCTCCTTCACAGTGGTGGGAATGACGAGGACACGGAGCGAGATTCCGAGGAGGAGGATTTCGAACAGGAAGGAAATGAGAGAGGAGGCTTGGAAGAGCCAGCTCATAAATCTATCACGGGATTTCTCAACATGACTCTTGCACTCGGAGTCTCCTCTGCAGCGTTCGTCTTCGTTCTAGTCATCTTCATAGTAGCCGCTTTCACTTGGACTAGAATGCGTACCCTGTCCGGGAGAGAGTTGATTACAAGGAGGAAAGCTCCTTGTCACGAGGGGAGAGTAGGATGCTGCTGTTACAACGGATGCTTCTCCTCCACCAGGGAACCACAACTTCTTCTCGAGCAAGACGATCTCGTCGTGGACGATTCCAGTAGTACATCCTTCCCGTCCCCCTTTTACGCGGTGAAAAGGCAAAGCAAAAAGAACAAAAGGAACTTGAGCCAGTACTCATTTGGCAGTGGTTCGCACAACCAGTCAGGTACGTGTTGTAAAATCGTTAAAAAAACTTACTCTCGTTTTTTCCCTTCATGAAAAGACTATGTTTATACGTTCGCCTTTTTTATGTGTCTTATTCTTTCCATGGGGTTGGTTGATTGCTTGGAAAATCCGTAGTCGTATATTTTTTTTTCATTTTGACATTGATGATACTCCGTGCAACTTGGCTACTGCGAAGGCATGCACGTGAAATGGGAGCCACTTGTATATATTTTCACGCTCTCTTCAACTAGCCGTTCATATTCATGCCCTCGTGCATTAATTAGACCAATAATTATCAAGCTTTGCGTTTCAGAAAAAACAACTCCTCCTCATTTACATACAATTACGATCCATATTTTTTACTTTGTGTGTGGGGAACTGCTTCCATTACGAGAGAGGAGGGATGGAGTAATTTGATAGGTACAATTTTTACGGCTTTTTGTCGTGTTCGACGTGGGAAATCTGAGGTTGTTTCTGGACATTTGCGTTTTTAGCTTGATATTTAAGCTGTAACAAGGAGGTAAATGTGCAGATGCTCATTAAAACTTAAAGTTGAGAATTGTCCGTTTTGCCTTCTATCTCTCTGTGGTTATATCTTTACGAATACGAATTCCTCGTAAAGCCACAGTATTTCGTAAAATAGTACTGTGCAAACAACGTAATAACTTGGAGCTTGCTCACTACTTCATCGGTGCCCTTGTGGCTTGTGGGTTTAAAAAAATGACAAACAATAGAAATTTCCAACATGCAATGTACTCATGCGGCGGATGTTTAAGAAAAAAAGTACACAAAATAATCTTTTTCTCCACTCCGCCGCTTTTCTAGAATTGAGTATTGGTGCGGATATCCAAGATCCCTTTGAGTGGTATCACACAGTGAAGACAAGATTGAGTAGGAGGAGAAGTTTTTCATTGTAAGGATCCTTACAATATGATCGGTTTAAATCTTGTGTAAACTGTCTCAAGTAAAATATTTGTTTTTTGGGGTGACAGGAAATCATTAGCAAAAGCAACAAGTAATTATCCTTCTCAATCCTCTTCTGGAAAAAGATCCCTTCTCAAAATAGCTCTCTGTATTATATCTTCACCCCATTTTTGTGGTAAAGCGTTAGAAAAAACTAATGCAATCAGAGAAAATGGGAGGAATCTGTTTCAAAATGACTTTTCGTTTCAAATGACGACTTCAACCATCCCAGACCTCCTGTAAAGAACCACAAAATGTTTGTAATGTATTTGATGACAGTTCAGAAAAGAGTATGAGCTTTGGGTTAGACATGTACTTCTACTTCCCTTGAAAGTATTTTCCTGGATGGTTGTAAAAACCCTGGTGCACTCCACATTACATGTAATTTATCACGTTTTTACCTTTTCCTCTCTCCTCGGCCACAGGTATTTTGTGGCATTTTGTTTTACCCGTTGTGCAATTGAGTCGAGATAGATGAAGACTGTGGCAGTTAAAGAAAAATACTAACTCGCCTCAAATCATATTTCAAAACAGAGCAGTACTCGAAATCTTGCTTTGTTTGAATTGTAATGTGTGCCTAAATGGTGTTCATCATTTGAAAGAAAACTCTCTGCGTCATGCTGTGCATCGTTAATTGCACGTTATCCAAATAGCGCAAGTTTATAGATATTTGAGTGCTCTTGCTCGCTCAAGTTTATCCCAGTGATTTCAAACTCTTGACATTATACAGCAATCAAGATGATGAGAGAAAAGTGGTATATGTGGAGGGACAAGAATTGGAGTTTTGTGTGACTGGTGCGGTTTTGCGGCTCTTGTTAATGGACAGCCGACATGACTTTAGTTGACTCAACTGTCTACTCATATGTGAGCACAACGAGTCTTGAAATTATTTACTTTTTAAGTACTCCAGCAGCAATCCCCTCTTTCCACTTGAGTGGGATCGAGAGCAAAAACAAACAATGATCTTCTGATGGTTGATGATATTAAACGAATTTTATGATTGGCTTGGTTTACCGCACAGAAAGAAACATGCTCAAATATCCTCATGCCTCTCACGAAAGAATTTTCTTACAGGGTGGAAAAGCATTAGCATACCACAAGTCAACCGTTTATTTATATGATTGCATCAAAATGCAAAACCGCAACCGCACCTGACATCCTTGATGGAGCTCATGAACAAAAGTCGTGTAATAAACTTTATCATTTTTTCCTCCGACTTCTCATTGAGCAATACACGAAGGGTGAGCAGTCATTGGTGAACTTTTGAACTGAAAATGAAATGACTAAAGGAATTTTGAATCGAGAGGAATGATAGTCATGCTATATCATGTCATAATTGCACTGCTCACTTCCTCCTCACAGACTGACAGATGAGAGGAAGGAAAAAAGAATATGATGAGCTACCCCATGCAGAGTTTGTTTTATCAAAGAATTAGCTGAGCCCTCCAGGATTCCTGTTTACGTTTGGGGCATTATCATCATCAGTTTCGTCCTCATGAATAAATGGATGAGAAGGATTTTTTCGAGAGGGAAGAGTATGAACACTGTAGTATGATGATGATAATGTTGGCCCTTTTGTTTGCCTTTGAAAAAGTCTATTTAACCCCGAGACTGATGAAAAGAGCTAAGGAATATATCTTTGTGGTGGATGGATGGATGATGGAGTGGAGTTGTATTGTGTGGAGGATAATCGTATCATAAAAAAGAAAAAAGAGTTGAGCAAAGTGCATACATATAAATAAATGAAAATGTTCGCTTGACCGGTTGAGATGATTTAATGGAAGCTCCCTATCTGAAATGAATGGGGTTGTGCTGAGAAGCTCTGGAGAGAAAAAAGCGGGCGAGAGAGGAGAAAATGTGATTTATAACATACGATCCAATTCAAGAGGACTCAGGCTTGTGTTTTGTTTGATGAAAATAGAATAAATAACTGGAAGCAGGCAGACATACATCCTTAAAAAATATAAAGTGTCCGTTTTTACATAAGGATATAAATATACTCCATGAAAATCCTTCTACATAGCTTTCTCATTCAGAATGGAATCACTCGAGGAGGAGGAAAGGATCCTGTGTTTAATGTTCTTCGTTCGGAATGATCCTTTCATTCCACGAAAACGGATTTCCATTCCGGGACGAGCTTTACAACTAGGTTCCCTCTTGTTTTTATTCATAGAATAAAAAAAAATGTTCGTTTTTTAGAAAGTGCCCCTGCGTCCGTCTCAAGCTTTGCTTGGTAAAACCCTTTCATCGGCTTAGAATTGTTTGAGTGCGTGTGCACATGTATTTTACTAAAAAATATAATGTTCAAAGTTGGCTCACAGCGTGAATTGGTATTTTGTTGATTTGTATTAGTCATAAATAAGGTTGAAAAGAGATAGAAAAAACAAGTGGTTCTTGTAGGGTTTTTTTTCCAGCGAGATAATAAATTTTATGGATGACATAATGTGAGATATTTATTCGACTAATTAATTTTTTCTAATATGCCCTATTCATGTGTATAAATATTCTTTTGTCTTCAGGTCAGCAGTCCACTTCACCAACCCCGGTAACAGTGGCTGTGATCAGTAGATGCTCGTCAGGATTGGAGGCATCATCATCATCATCAAAAGAAGATGGAAAGGATGGATGCTCCTATTTGAATTATTACCATGATGCTCCTCTCATGCCCTCGTTGGGGAAAGTAGCGGTGGGAGAAGAAGGGGCTATAAAAGCTCGCCAACAAGGTTGTCCATCATCCTCCTGCTGGCTACCTAATGCTACCTGTACTTGCACTACAAATAACCGAACCACGTCTTGTCCAGTCACGACGTCGTCGTCCTCCACCGCCACCACCGTGAGGACAAGTAGTTCATCCAGTAGGAATCATAATATCCAGCAGCTAGAACAACAGCACTACCTGCATCAAATCATTAATAACAGCAGCAGCAAACCGTATTAGTCATGTGTGTGCTGGATTGCCTCCTTCCTTCCTTTTTCGACATGAAATATAAAAAAATGTATGGAAGAAAGGAAGAAGTGGAGACTGAATCTAAAAAAAGTTTACACTCATCTTGGTCGAATTTGTGAGGTGAGGGGTGCATCGTGCTGATATCTATTTAATATTGTAAGTGTAATCATGGCTGTATTGTTTTCTACAAGGAAATGCATTAAAGTTACCACTGCTTCTGTGTGGCTCACGGTAAAAAGTTAAGTGGGAATTGTCGAGATTAAAAGATAAAAAAGTACTTAAGTCCAGAAAGAGAGGAGGAGAGAGCTCCCTTATGAAAAGTGTATCTGGACAGGGAAAAGGTTAATAGGATTTTCCCTCCAAAAATGGAGAAAAAATTGAGAGTAGAAGTAGAGCAGTTGATGAAAATTAACTAGAGTGGATGTGCTCCTTTGCCCTCTCACAAGCTGAAAATAATATTTTTGTGAAGAAGCCAAAGGTGAAATATCATAGAAGAGGTGTGTACGCTACAGATAAACATAACAAAACCTTAAATTACATCGAAGGATATTGTTTTTGGGAGATTTATTTCTTAATATTTTTTTTTCAATATTTTCAATCAATTAGTTTTCTGTTGGGCGTCCTCCCCTTTTCCTTGTGCTTCATAAAAAGATGAAAACTACAAAATAAACAGAGACGATTTAAAAAAACTCATACCGAATTGAGTATTTTTCCTTTTATGCACATTTATGAGCATATACACATTTCTCGAATCTTCTGGAGGAGGGTGGAAAAAATAGAATGAGCTTCTGGGAGCGATAAAACTGTAGAGCCATATTTCAATCAAAGTGACTTGCCCAGTTTTTCCTTATCAATGTTGTACCCTGCTCTTAAGACATTCTCGCAGGTCAAGTTAAGAAAGCACTTGATTGGAATGCGTGCTACTTGCTAGTTCTCCTTCCATATCCGATCTCGCACACAATCCTGTCCACAATAGAAGGGTATTAGTCTCACCCATGGAATTATTTTGCTAAGCAAGTTCACGTCCACACTGGACGGGTGTGTGTGTTTCATGAGATGAGGGTTTTGTATATGGACTCTGTTGGATGTGAAGACACGATATGAGAGCCACGCAACTAGGGTATTAAATGCGTCGGAGGAGGAAATGAGAAATAAGAGGAATCAGAATAGATTTACTTATTTTCCTTCTCGTCTTTCTTATAAAGTTGAAGATTTTTGTTTGAGGCTATTATCAGGATCTCTTTCGGTGGCAGCTACACATTTCAGGAAAATCAGGAGAGAGCTCTTTTTCTTCATTTTCCCTTTTTTCGCCAGTTGAGCCTAGCTGGAATGGTAGCACGCAATTCATCTCATGAAATGGATATATATCAGCGTCTTTTTTTCTTGTTATTTTTGTGGTACGCGGAACTCCTGTGTAAACATTGGGTTTGATTTTGATCTCGATATGATATCCTAAGAGAGAGAGAGAGGAAAAGAAGCAGCTGCAACTGTCTGTGCTTCTCTCGTTCTCTCTCGCTCGTGAAATGAGAATGAAATGGAATTTGTGAGGAGAAGAGAGATTTAGCCAGGTATCATTTTCTTCCTCTCTTCTTCCACTTTATTAAGCTGAAAGGAAAAAAATCTAACCACATTTCTCCCTCGCAATATTATCTTTGGCTAAATTGGATTAGAGATATGTAGTTTACCTGCTTCATCGAGTAGGAAATAGGTCCCGAAAGACCTTCAGGCTAACTAACTCAAGCAGTTTTCTTCACAATGGGGGAAAAGTATATATTTCTTAGAGTTAAGATCACCTTGTTCTTCTGCACACTTATTTCATCAATATGACACGCAGATATACAATATATAAAAATAAGAAAAGCCACATGTGTGCACCACGGACACATGTGGAGTTTTGTGTATTTATTAGATTGTTCGAATGTAATGGTTTCGTTTCAATCGTAAAACTGACTGATTACCATTGTTTCCCTTTTTATTATTTTTCTAGAAAAATACTAGTTGCGATGCTCATGGTGTTCGTTTCGTTTACTGTACAATTTATCAAATCTTGACAGATGTTCGTAGTTTGATAGGGATAACGATGAGGTGAAATGAAATAGTAGTTTACCTCATTTTTGATTTGAGCTTTGAAATAGGTATAATTCTAGGGTGTGTAATTGAAGAAAATTGAAAGATTGTTAAATGATTTGTAGAATAATTGTAGAAAATATGAGAAGGTAAGAAAATCATGTAGCAATAAGATATACAGATGTAAGAAAATATAGTAATAGCGGTTCAAAGTAATGTATTAAAAAACTGCACCGTGAAATCATCAAATTAAAATGAATAAAAGTCTAGACATGAACAAATCCGAAAGTTCAAATATTTTTCAATAATTTCGTTTAGTTTTTATTTGTGAGGCTGTTCAATTTTTCAACGGAATTTTATTTATTGAAGTAGCATGGGGAAAGGAGGGTTGAATCCAGCCCGATTTTTATGGAATGCCTGACTCATCCGGAAGCATGTGTGTAGATGCATAAACATGTTTCGCTTGTCCATCACTTTTTTAATTCTGGAAGAATAAAATACAAATTCATTCAATTCGTTTCGCATGGAATGCAGCTCATTCCAAACATGATACGGCTATAGTGAATTTCAATTTTATATTTAACGGTCGGTGGTGGATACTCACTTGCCCAAACCAATAATCCAATGACGACCATCATTGGAATGAAAACGCAATAGAAGAGGAGGCAACAAAGAGCACAGCACCAACTTCCCATAATTTGCTGTACTCCCTTTTCATCCGCAATGAAAATTACATTTGGTCCTTGGGGATCCCTTCTAAATGCGTTGTTGCCGAGATGTGATGGAGGAAAGTCATACATTTGGCAGATTTCTCTGGAAATATGGATTCGGGAAGTGGGGTGAGTAGGCAGAAGCTCCAACAGTGTAAACTTCTTCAATGTTTGCGCTGTCATCGTCATTTTCGGGCAGATTGGAAAGTTGGCTCGATCTGGTTAAATTGGGTGGTCGAGGTGGTGCAGTTGCAGGTGGAACCTTGCTTTTAAATTTGCTCATTTTGATTAGTCTACTTTTAAATTAAACAATTCTAGGAAATCGTTTTTGAGCTTGATTCATTCTAACAAATGCTTCCCGGCTGGTAAATTTTCCTGGAAAAATGTACATGATCCTTTTACATCGTTTCAATGACTACTCTCCTATTTTTTCTCCTTTCATCCCATCACGCCCAATTCCTGAAATGCGACGTCAATAAATCCAACCCAATTTATTTTTGAGACGAGGCAAATACTGGAAGTGATCCCGCTATCGAAATTACTCTTATTAAATGAAAGGCACCTTGCAAGACAAAGATGTGAGCTTTGTCGAAAATCGATTCTGCTATCGGTACATTGCACCACCACTAAACAAACAAGAGAGGAAATAACCAAGTGAAAATCTCCATTCCATTCTTCCTCTATTTCTCTCTCTTTTTTCTTCGACTGACGTGAGATCAAACAAGTGGAGTCTCCTAAAATTCCCACATAAGCGGAGCTCGTATCTATGCAAAAAGGTAGAAATCACCTCGACTAAAAACACGAGGAAAAGCTCCCCAGACACAATTTTCCTCTCTCTTCGAAAAGAAAATGACTTTGACTAGACTCCTCTAGAGAGAAATCTTTAAGGATTTTTTTCCCCTTTTAACAGTCTCCATTTTTCTCTTTCAACACATCATCCAATCCTCAACAACACGAAAAAAGAGGAGCAAAATGAGCCAAGGAAAAAAATCATCATCAAATAGAAAACAACTTTTTAGCACAAGAGGGGAACGTTAAGGAAGCATAACATAAAAAGCGGAGGCACGATCATCCCAGAAAAAACTGCATAGTGTAATATACTTATGGCAAAAATGTTCCTTGTGTACTTCCAAGACGGGATAAAAAGTGTCCCAATGGGAAAATGTATCTCTTTTGCACATAAAGCACACACATACGTTTTTCTTTAAAGTTTACCTCCTCCAAGTACACAAACAAGAGGAAGATATTGGATGCTATTGCCGTTTATGTACATGTTTATTTTACATCTTCAATCTTCTCTGCACATTCCTCTTTTTCAATCCTTTTTACTTCGGGTGTGCATTGATTCATTCATTCATTTTTCTTTTTTCATGTGTCACTTTCTTTCCTCTGCCCTTTCACAGGTTTTTGTGCCATGTCACATTCAAAAAAAGATGTGACTTTGTCGATATCAATGGAGGAGAATCCGGTGGCGGTAGAAGGGGTTTTCTTATTTTCTCAAAAAAATGGAATGGACTCTTGTGACTCACAAGAGATGCTACATTTTCTCTATTCAAATTTACCCATTTCTTCAAAAAAGCCTAGTCAGGTTGGGAGATCCACGTTCACAATGAGGATCTCTCTATTTTAAAGCATATTTCCAGGCAGAAGAGCACATTCCCTTGGTATCTTTATGGACATTTTAGGATATAATGTAGGAAAGAAAAGTTTAAAGTGTAATTTCTCAACTTTTCTTATTCATACTTTTTTTTAAACATCCATATGGTATACATCAGAAAATATATTTTTTATGGGACGCTATGTTTACTGCCAAAAGCTCTTTTTACATAAAACCCGTGTCGCATACCACAAAAGGGAAGGAAAACATGGTGGAAATGTGCATTTTCCAGATAAAAATTTTCTCCTCATTCTCCCCATCTTTTATTCTTCTCCCCTTTGAACTCTTAGAAAAGGAGGGAGAAAAGGGGTTGAAAAAAACTTGGCACGATATGGTTTTAGTGTGAATATGAATGTATGATGAAGTGTTGTAAAAATAATGGAGTGATAGTGATACTCATGCTCAGCCCTGCTGCTCCTTTTAGATTATGCATGTAAACTATGTAAGAAAAGAGGGATGTTGAGAAGACGTTATTTTTGTCTTATTCATTCCAAAAGGATGCGACGAAGGAAAACAAAAGGGTATTTTCTCTCTGAGGATATTATGTTGTCTAATGCAACTCTACGCGGACACAAGGTTCTTTTGTAAGATTACAAGAAACCATCTCGGAAGGGATTCGCAAATGGGGAAAGATAAAAGGAGAAGTGGAAATTTGAATTTTTTGTTTTGTTTTACAAAGCAACACTCTCCTTTCAAATACACTAGTGTATATTTTCTATTTGCTTTTACTTTCCCTTCTGGAGAGTGATTGTATGCAGAGTCATTACTCAACTTTTGAGGAATTTCTCTAAACTGCATTTTCCGTGGGTTGAGTGGTGGTGGCCGAGATGAAATAAATTGTATTTTCTTTTTCGACGTCAACCATCCAAAGCATTTATTTATGCACTCAATACTCCATCTAAAAAGAATGAACATCCCCTTTTCACTCTTCTCTTCTTTCCTCATTCATTTATTTATTCTGGGGAAAACTCACTATTAAAATTGGAAAGGGAAGTGTGTAATTAAAAAGTTTTTCAACTGGAATAAAACCCCTGGAGAAAAGAAAAGGGAAATGGAGGGCTGGAAGAAGCCAGCAAGTTGAAAGCTGAGAAAGGTTCTTTCTCTTTTCAGTATCTCAGCTTCAGAGTAAGTCTGAGAGTTAGTCAGGGAGAGAAAGAAACATGATATTGCAACACGAGCCCGACACAATATATTATAAATGTATACCATTAGATACATTACGTCATCATCATCATCAACCCCAACGAAGTGAAACAGACTGTGTCTGTCTCTGTGGTAAAAGGAGTTTATAATTTTGCCGAGAAAAAGGAGAACAACTTGGTAATACCTCTCGCCCTCCCTTCCGTGAATACTTTCCCCTTGAATTAAAATTTTCCCTGTTGCGGAATATATAAAATTGTTCTGTCTTGTGGATAGATTTTGAGTGGAAAATTGTGACACGGGGTAAGCAAGAGGAAAATAAAACCTTTCTGGAAACTTTCTCTTTTACCCTCGACCAACTTTTCTTTTTGTTCACACACAATTTTACAATTATTAAAATGAGCTGGAAAGTGGGAAAGTTGAGCAGTCCTCCTTTTGTCTCAAAAGAAATAACTCAAGATGTCAAATCCACTACTGAGAAAGTGACGACGTGAAAGATATGGGGAGAAATTTAGAGGAAAAAAATTATGGGTGTGGTAGTGGTCTTGGAGTTTGTGGTGATGGTGGAAAAGGACATGAGAAGAAACGGAGAGGAAAATTTTGTGTGTTGAATCTCTAATCTAGTATTTTGTATGCATAATATATGGAGCATCTCCAAGCTCAAATCTAATATTCACAATGGGAATCACTCATTCAAACAAAAAGCTGACATGGCGGGAGTTATCATGATGAAAACGGGTGGTCGTCACTGAACACAGTTCATCTTTCCATAAAATGACTCCATTTAAAGAAACAACTTTCAAAGGAAGACGAGAAGTTTAGTGAATTCAGGAGAGAGAGAGAGAAAATGCAAAACTCATAATAATCCAACGCTGAGATATTGATGTATGTATCTTTTATGAAGTCACCAGAGTGAAAATAATGTTTCCTCTTTTTTCTCCTCAAGAAAATGGAGATAAAAGCTGGAGAGATGAAGTGGGGCAGGAGCGGAAGTGACTTTTCTTCATCTTCCCTTTTCCTCCCTCCCTCAACACACACACATCCATCTCTTTTGTGGCATCTGTAAGCCTTTCTTGCTCTGTAAGGAAAAAGGGGGAATTTGTATGAATTTTGATATGCTGAATTTTAAATGAAAGAATGAATATGAAAGAATCTTCAACTTTTCCCGCTTTTCCCTCTCTCCACTTGTGACTCTGGAATTAAAGCTTTTTCCAGGCTTAAGTAGAAAGGCGACAGACTGTGTAACAAAGTGTGTATGTGAGTGGAAGAGTTCTCCTCTGTGGAGACCACAGAAAGACGACCTATGCCTTTCACACTGGAGGAGGAGAACAAGGACGAAAGCGGTTTTCATGCATGCCCGCTCTTATCCTCACACCCGGGCCTATTCTCTCTCTTCTCTTATGGAAATAGAAGAGAATGAGGACTGCATCAAGTGAGTGGCTTTTATTGTTGGAAAAAATGTAGAAAATGCGTCATAAACATGGAGCACAGCGTTTATGTCTGTCTGCGTGTGTTTACACGCAAAAACTCTTTTATGCCTTATATTGCGGGTAAAAAAGGAATTCTTCAAAAACTTCAGACTCACATTTTGATAACAACAAGGATGTTGATGATGAGCACAGCGGTTTATATATTCTGTTGTGGAGGATCCGATAAGGAGATAAAAATCTGGGACCACAAATGCTCAACTAGAGTTTTTATTGGATTTGTAGGACTCGTTGTGGTGAAAGCATTTAAAAGTCCAAAAATATGAGTGGAGCAAGTGTTGAGCGACATACATATTTCATCAGCTTTTTATTCCACAAGCGGGGAGTGGATTGACGCTCATCATTTTCTCTCCGAGTAGGATTCCACTTGGGAAGATAAGATTTGCAAATGTCATTGCATAATTCAAGCTCTTGCGCCAGCAAAAAAATACATTTTTTAAAGGATTCCCTATGCGTCCAAAATGTGTAACTGGGAGATATATTTTTTTTGAGAGAGGATTCGGAGGGACTGACAGTAATATGAGATGACGGAGGAGAAGCGTCCCTGAACATTTTGAGTTCTGCGTGGAATTAGCAATAGCTTTTGGGCTGGATTATGGTTGCAATCTCTGAGCAAATTATTTATTCAGTGAGAGACACACGTTTCCAGTGGAACGTGCTTGGTGGAAATCACTGTGACTCTTTTCTCCTCACCCGTCACTCGCATTTTAATTTTAATTCTGTTGGGAATCCAGCTATAACCACTGGCACCACAACTGGCGCTAAAGCTGGAAGTTGAAGTGGAAAATGGGGAAGACTGTTTGGAATAATCCATTTCCCGGTTTTTGACACAACTGTCCCCACCGGCAAAAGTGGAAGAGTGTAAAGGAAAAAGACAAAAGCGGAGGGAAAATGAATATAAAGGAGATTAAAATCCCGACTAGAGAGGAAAATGCTACAAATGGAGAGAATTATGAGAATAATAATAATCATAATGTGTGTGAGGGAAAAAGGGAAATATTTTAGAAGAGAGGGAGCGAGACAAGAGAGCGAATTATTTGTACAAGGGAAGAAATTCCATGGAGGAGGATGGAGGGCTGGGGTTGTTCTCAAGATAAAAATCCTAATCGATTTTAATTTGCATAGGAAACATGACGGAAGAAAAAGGTTTTATTTTTAGAATTTTTCCTCTGGTTTGTTTTATTATAATCAAAAACGGCTGTGGTAACACTCTCAAGCCAATCCATCTATCTCAGCGATCTGTTCCCTCTCGTCATCGTTACACAGCGAGGATGGGTGTGGGCATGAAATAAAGAGTGTTGGGAAGATGGGCTTCAAGAAGAAGTAATAGTAATCAGTTATCACCATCTGAATCAGTTAGTCATGAGGAAACAGAGTACACCCTCGCACTTTGGATTAATTTCACTTGCCATACCAAATCGTATTCCTCTTGAGGAGAGGAATATGCTGACTCATCTCTTGTTTATTTACACTCGCCACACAAAACAAACCTCTTGTGGCAGGCTCACATGGAGAAGATGTCAGATTCGAAAAAGAGGAAAATATCATACATGCGTAATGATCTATTGGGATGAGGATAAAGGTCTCACTTAATTTATGACACAGTTTGACAGCTTTGCATAACTATTTTTAAAAGAATCATTTCATGCAAATGTAAAGGGAAATGAGGGGATGATGATTTGTAAAAAAAGTACATGATGAAGATCGATGAACAAATGTGTGGATGAGTATTACTTATTCATATTCTGAAAAGAGGATGGTTTTATGAGATAAAAATATTTCTTGGAAGATACAAATTGCAGGCCAAAGGCTAAATAAATGTTGTCAATGATAAAGTCGGAGAAGAGGGATGATGTCATTGTGTTTGGTTAAACAATGGAATTTAGAGGATGAAACAAGAGCAGATTTTTTTTCTTGAATGACTTTGTGAAACAGAGTTTTTTTTCCTGTTTACATTAAAATCGTGGAGATAAAGCTTGAAACAGTATTAAAACCAGTGTACTGCTCCCTCTGTTGAAACTCGTCTCTTGTTGGATGTTAGAATAGTGTCTGTGAGATTTTATGACCTGTGGAGACAACCGACGGGATGCCCCATTTTACGATGCCAAATAGTGTTGCATATACATTTGTTCGTGGTGTAGTGAAGCCTATTTCCAAATTAATAATAAGAAAAAAAATTATCAACTTTGGAAATTTTTCTTCCTTTCTTGATATTTTTTTTATTTCCTGAGGAATACAAGTAAAATATCCCGCTGAGATGACCTCCTAATAAGCAAATGAGAAAAAAAGCACATATACGAGTCAGAGCCATGCCCATCATAATTCAGAGTGGTGGATCTTGTACATTTTAGTAGGTTTGCATTGCTCCATAAAACTACACCACTTTCCCATTCAATCTCAAAAGAGCATAGGTAGTCTTCATTGTGAAAATCAATTAAATTCAATTTTAATGGGAGAACGATAGAAGACCTACCGGGATGGAAAAGAGGAAAAGTGTAAACTAGGCTTTTATATGGAATCATCAACTGCTGTAAACAGCCTTGGATTGTTTTTCCTCATGACATGATCTGAATGAACTGGAACTGGTAAATATTTTCCTCAAGCGGTAATCATCATAATTACCAGAACTGGATGAGCTCTACGGTAGAGGTTTTGGACCTAGGGTCCCAAATGGCCACCTAAAAGCTTTTTGGCTGAAAATTTGTATACAGGTGAAGATTAATGCTAGGAATACGAATCCGTTGAAAAATTGGCCACTTTC
>JAHZNA010001690.1:0-10473 GCA_027743935.1 Sinodicranocentrus sp. ZH6
ATACATTGAAAAGTAATATTATAGATTCTTATTGTGAGCAGGGTGGTACAGTTACAGCCCTACAAAACATCCGAACCGCCACGTGCACTTGTGTAAACAAAACAAGCCTGACGTGGTCTTTTCAGCTGTATACTTCCCCCTCTCCATATCCAGAGGTTATAGAGCAGCGTTGAACGTAAATGCGAAATACACAGGCAGATCCATTCCTTTCACGAGCTTTGGATGACGAGTGAAAGTGAATGAAATTCGTACCTACCTTTCCCATGTTAGTATTAGTATATTCAAGAGAAATAAAATAACTGTCCACATTAATGTTAATGCAAAAGTGTAATAAATTGTATGGTTATAGACTACGTGTGATTCAAAGTATGGTATTTTGATCAAAGAGAGAAGGGTAAAAATATCGGCGGGGTTGCATGTTAAGTGCATGTGTTGTAGACAGAAATACACCGTGAGAAATATCCATCCAGCATGGACTACTGTTTAAATAAGTCCTTTTTTTCATTGACTGGTGCATAAGGTCATTTCATTGTTTTTAATAAAGCTTTCCCCTACAAACAATGCAAACCTAACCAAAATGCAGAGTATTGCAGAGCGAGAGATACATTCTTTAGTCTTTTAAATACGAGAATTTTCTGACGTCATTGGGAAGGGAGAGGATGGAGAGAAAAATCTTATTGTCTTTATCTATACCTTCTTGTAGTCATCGTCGCATTGACCTAACATATTACGCGTTATGTAGAAGTATAATGGATAAATAAGTTGCTGTACGTTGGAGTTATCCTTTACATATTTAGTTGCATTAAATTATGACTCTATAGTAGTCTATATACATGAAAAACGCAATAAGAAA
Organism: Sinodicranocentrus sp. ZH6; assembly: GCA_027743935.1. Taxonomy (NCBI): domain Eukaryota; kingdom Metazoa; phylum Arthropoda; class Collembola; order Entomobryomorpha; family Entomobryidae; genus Sinodicranocentrus; species Sinodicranocentrus sp. ZH6. The sequence continues at coordinate 854 of JAHZNA010001690.1, forward strand.
TAAGACTTGGTATTTGATACTTATTATGGACAGGGTGGTAAAACTAGTCATATAAAATATTGCGGGACGCCACGTGCACTTACGTAAACATAGTAACCTGACGTGATGTTTTCAGCAAAATACTTTTCACCCTTTTCATATCCACATTGTATGGGGCAATGTAAATGTGAAATACACAGACAGACGAGCTTCGGATGACGAATAACTTCCCCGGAGAGTTTAGACGAACCTTTATCTGTATCATGAGTCAGTGAAAGTGGGTGAAATGCTTACCTACCTTTCCAATGTTAGAGCGTTAAGAAGGGAAATAAAAGAAATTGAATTTCAGGGGGAATAACTAGGGCACTAGGGAAGATGTTTTTTCAGATAGATTTATTACTTTACAACCTTGCTCAAGTTATTGTTGCATGAAAGACAATGCATCACTGGAATATGGGGTCCAGTCCAGATATTGCCGCGATTAGCGTTTGCTTTATATAGTCAGGTGATGAAGAAATATTTCTGTAAACCGTTCGTGAATAGGGTCAAACATCTTTATAAAAGTTACTCGTCAAATTTTGTAATCTTTGCTAAGCAGATTTTGGACGTATTATTGCCCAGTTATGTGTGGGTAATGCAAGTTTGATTGCAAAGCAGTGATTAGTTTTGACGGGACAAAAGTTGCATCGTAATAGTTAAATCTTTCGCCGTAAAGACAACCAACCTAAAATTTGTCATTAATAGCTGCGCTTTTTTAGTCAACACAAGTCCGTGAGCCAGGTGCACGTCACACTTCGTACATCAAAATTGTTTATAATGATATTATGGTGGCATTGGGAAAATACATTAATTTGTAATTTTGTTTTTCCAAAATATTAAGCTTGAGGTTGATTAAACGAGATAGATGTGTTTTGAAAACTCTCAAGTTGGTTATAATTATATTTAGTTAATGCGCCGTTTTGACGAAAGCTATTTCTCTACAGAATCTAATCAATTTATTCTTACCGGCAGATGAACGCATGTGTTTTTATGAGTAATATGCGCTAATTATCGCCTGAAAATTAACATGCGGATTAATTAATTTAATCAACAGATCAAGGTCCTCTTCCCTGTAGTTTTTCCGCCTTACCATTACAAGTGAAAGCAAATCTTCTCGTATCAGAGTTTTCATCCATTTTTCAATTGGAGAAAGCAAACTGCACTGAAAAAGGTAAGTAAAACGATTTTTTGGAGTAGTCGAAAGTAAATGCCCTAAATACGTAAGTGCGCAATAAGCTAACCATAAATTTCTGTTAGTAGAATACACAAGATTAGATTATTGTTACCAACTCATAAATCTCACGTAGATTACAGCTTTTCACTAAAAGGTCGGAACACAATGAGACATGAAAGTTTCAAGAATACATTATTTGCCAACTAAGCCAACTAATTTGCAGACCTAGGTCATTCAAAGTGTCAGAAACACGGAAGCGCATTTTTAAAACATGGATACCACTGAAAAAACTAGCGACAAACCTTTTTAAATTATTATCAAAATAAATCTATAAAAATCAGTGTCAAAATACTGTGCTTTTATTTGTGTTGCTGACTCTTTAAATAGCCTTGGTCCGCACCTTCAACATATTTAGGATGTAAATAGAAAAACTTGTCTCACTTCCTACCCCAGGGAGTGCATCAATGGAGAGAGAGAAAAATCGCAGTAAAGATATCATAGTTTAGATGTGGTAGAAATCTGTAGATGTACAGTACAACGTATATGTCCACGAGCAAGGTGTATGATAGTAATTGATATGTAACTAGCTATTCTTCCTTATTTTTCATGGAAGTTTGACCAATGAAGCTGACAATGCACGTAATAATCAACTTTGGGATAAGGAAGCATCATTCTAAATTAGGCCAATATTTTAAACGAAGAAAATAAAATAAATCTCCACAAATCTTGCCGGGAATGGACGGATTCAATCTAAAATATTTTTTTGACATGGGAGGACATGCACTTAAATATATTTATATATATGTATATGTATCATAAAATAATATTTGAGGAAGCTACACTCTAATTGGTCTCTTGTTTGTTGTTACACTAACTGCATCAAATTTTAAGGAAATTAGAACAAAGATCGCTTTATGGTAATCTTGCCAAAGTTTCAAAATATTAGCACCTGAAATGTGAACAGCTATTTTGTGTTACCGTAATATGTAAATTTCTTTACAGTATACGACTAAACAATTGAATATATATTAGCAATAGTATTCAGGTAAGCATAACTATTTGCCACAAACTTTGAACAACCCAAATTACATTTGAATGTCAAGGCCATGATGTTTGACACACGATTTGATTGTATCATAACAAGGACCTTTACCAAATGACAGAATTTTCTTCACAATAGCCCATTTAAAGTAATGTGGCTTTGTTTGTTCAATTTTATTGCCCCAGCTTTCTGTGCTGGTTTAGTGCAAATTGATGAATTTTTATCTGATTTACATAATGCTCACTCACTCGATGTTGGGTTGGGAAGCAAAAGGACCTAGGGGAGCAAATGGCGTAGACCCTAAAGAACCGCCTATTTTTCCATGGTTGAATCCCCTAGAAAATGCTCGTCTGGATCATATACATCCCAGTTACTATCAATTGCAAGTTGGATAGTAATTAGTTTAATGTAAATGTATATTCGGGGAATGCTGCAATTAAAATTAATGATTTAACATGAAAATCTTTTAATTGCCACTGGTGAGTTGATTGTCTGAAATTAAAATTGATTATCTACCAGCGCAGTTAAAAATAAGCATTCGTTCATAACACATAATTTTGAAAAGAACGCTGAAGTAAATTGAAGTTCCAGTTGGTTAGTTTGGTGATTTCTTAAAAAGCGATGAACTTGTTCTGGAAATTGGGATGCCTTTTTTTGGCAATATTCTCGTTTACCTTGGTAAGAAAGAAACCGCATGTGGCAAAATAATTTTTGGATTTTTAATTTAACGAAATTTTGAAAACCACTAAGGTGCAAGGTGCAAACCAAGCAACCTATACGCCTGAAGAGTGGGAATCACGTGCAAAGCAGAAACAACACGCGAAGTTTGCTAACTATGGATAGGAAAAAATCCCAAAGATTGGGTTATTTAAGGTTTTTCTTAATTTTTATTCTTTGGGTCTAGTTGAGTGTTCGTATATTTGTTACTGACTTTTAATTATTTCTATACAGGTTAAATTCTAACTACTTGATCCCTGGTTATCATTTTTCTGGAAAATCATAAATTTAGTAAGATACGGATGACATTTCCCACAGAAACCTGTGTCTCAAAAACCCAACTGGGAGAATTTTGACAATAACTAGTAAATTAATCATTCTAAATTTTTTGTACCAATGTATTATTGGTAATAAATAAATAACTATACAGTATGGTGGTGTATATTACAATCATTCTACGTCAGGCCCATCAGTTGTCCTTCGAATTTAAAACATTCATTTAAAACAAATATAGTAAACGTTTACACAATGCGGTCGCACGAAATACCTGCAAACATTTCCATTGCTTGTATTTTGAAACTGGCAAATTAGCATAAAGACATCTTATATCTAAATTCTTCGAGTTGTGATGCGTTTTGTGTAACAACAAACATAATATCAATTAGACTTTAGCTTGCACGAAATGTGGGATTTCTTAACTTGGGGGAGACTTGAGATTAATAAGATTAGACTAATAAAACCCCGTGTTTTCTACATTGAACGAGGTTGAATTTGGCAAGTTAAGATTTTCAGTAAAACTGGTAAAAGAAATTTGTGGGAGGTAATAAAGCCTATTTAATACAGTGTGTCCACACGGGTCAAGAAATTAAGTTTTGTGGCTTTGTGGCTTAAGAAATTAAGTCCTCACAAATTTTAAACTGATACACGGATAAACTGCTAGCCAAACTACGTAATTATTCCACGTTGACTGCCAGGCACTGGCATGACATGCACCGGAAATATTCAGGGACAACTGTTTTATGACTGTCAAAACGGGTTAAGAAATGGGCATTCACTAGTGATTCACTGGCACGGCAGAGGCGGAATTCGACAAAAAGTTTTCCACCAGGCTACTTTCTATTAGATCTTGCGAAATTGCCTTACTTTGGATTCGACTTTCGCCCCACTCGATGCCTTGTAATGCATTGTCCTTATGGAAAACACAAACTTCTGTGACGGCAAGACGTGTTAGAGCTTAGGAAATCAGGGGAATCGACTAAATATATGCGCGACATGAAGGGTAACAGTTTGTGAACATATTCAGAACTTTTCAGCTCATAAAAATGTGAGTTATTGGAATTGTTTAAATTGAAATAAAATTTTCTATTGTTTACGGCATTACAGTTTAGGCTACGTATACATTTACGGACTAAGACCTTCATAACATAATAATCAACTGTTACCCTTCATGTTGCACATGTTTTCAGTCGATTCCTTTGATTTCTTGCTTGGCACTCAACGTGGAATAATTACGTACTGTGGCTAGCAGTTTATCCGTGTATCAGTTTAAAATTTGTGAGGACGGCCCGGAAGAAAAATCCACAAAACTTAATTTCTTAAAAATCAAAAATCCTATGCATTTGGTATTACACCCCATACACTCCTATGTACACCACTTACACACAATATTACACCAACCTACGCACTCTGTAAAACACCTCATAGGGTCGTTTCATAAATTCCTGTAGGACCTTAGAACACTAATTCAACTTGAAAAAACAGAATAAAATGTGCTCAGACACACAGATAGACAGACAGACACACAGACGGCGCAGACGATTTCATAAGACGCACTTCAAACACTTTTGCGAGCTAACAATCAACAGTTATCCTTCATTTCAGTCATTTTCAGTCGATTCCTCTGATTTCCTAATCTCTAACACGTCTTGCCGTCACAGAAGTTTGTGTTTTCCATAAGGACAATGTATTACTAGGCACCGAGTAGGGGCGAAGGTCGAATCCAAAGTAAGGCAATTTCGGAAGATCTAATAGAAAGTAGCCTGGTGGAAAACCTTTTGGTCGAATACCGCCTCTGCCGTGGCAGTGAATCACTAGTGAATGACCATTTCTTAACCCGTTTGACAGTCATAAAACAGTTTTCCCTGAATATTTCCAGTGCATGTCATGCCAGTGCCTGGCACTCAACATGGAATAATTACGTACTGTGGCTAGCAGTTTATCCGTGTATCAGTTTAAAATTTGTGAGAAAGGTCCGGAAGAAAAACCCACAAAACTTATTCTTATCCCGTATGGACAAAGTGTATATATAAGTATTATTCGTATCGATAAATATTATTAACGCGTTTTCAATCTCATATAACGAGAAGGGTCATTTCTCCTTCTTCCATTAAAGATCTCATAGCAAAGCAACGCAATGTTAAACATTCACTGTTGAAGGCAGGCTAGGCTTACCCCTTTTATTTTGGTGTAATTTTTGGAATAATATGCATAGCCAACATGCCTGTTTTGCAACTGCAACCAAACAATAGACGTGTACGAAGGCGAAGTAATTCTCTCCCCATTACTTTCGAAATAACAACTAGAACACGCAGACACACCCCCATCACTATTTTACAGGTATTTACGACAAATTTATAATTAATCTTAATCCTAAGCCGTCCAAGACTATTTATATACACTAGTATACATAATTAATAATTAAACAATGTGCCCGGCATGTTGATGTATTTGTTTATGGCAATAATGTTTATCTCTTACCCGGCTCTGTTAGGATCCGGATAGTGAGCAAACATGGGGTGAGAAATGTTTGAGTTTTTCCCCTTTGCAACTTCTTTCAAAATTCAAAACGGCACTTGGAATTTCATTTAACCGCACAAACAATACTCGAGCAAATATTGTCCGCATTGGAAAGGTACCAGAAATAAGTCCAAAATTCTGTAATTAAATATTTATTACAAATATGTTCATGATAATAATTTTTTTCTGAAGAATGCTCAGAATATTCTCACACACGGGATTGGACTGATGTATAACCTATTTCAGTTAAAAAACTGTGTCATGTCTGCCATTGTTAACAATAAATCCAGTGAAATAGGAATTTACATAACCCTGATGGATCAGTTTGTTCGAATGACTCTCCGTGTATATTTTGCGATTTCTGAATTCAAAAACCCAGACATGCTAACGAATTTGCTTTCTATAATTAAAGAGACATCATTCTACAAGGAAACAATTTCTGTTAAGGTTACATTTAAAATGTTAATACATTGATTTAAATTGTCGCGTTATAACATTTTGACCCTGTGATTGCTTTTTAATAGGATCTTGCTCTAATAATCTTGGCTTATGGCGTTCAAAACCGTTGGATGGCCTATTTATGCAATACTTCATGATCCAAGCTTTTACATTGAGGGAACTGGAGATTCAATGATGAATTTTTTCTTGACATGGAACTCTAAAGATTATTTTGAGGGTCCAAGTTTGAAAGTAGGCTTTGGCATTACAGCAGGAATGGGGCTGTTCCAAATCTTCATGACCTTGGTTGCTAACTTCATCGAACAAACAGCAAGGCTTAGCCTTTTCACCGGAATAGTCTCATTGGCATCTTTCTGTGAAAACTTCACCTTCAAAAAGGCCCCACCTGAACTGGAAGCAGCGATCAATGCTGTGCCTGAAGCTGGTGGAAATCAATCGATCTTAAAACGATATGAGGAGTTAAAGAAATTATCAAGAGCAATTAACAAAGCATTCTTCCCACTTCTCAGAATAATCTTGATTGGGAGTTTGTTCATGTCTGCTTCTTTTATCGATATTTTCTTCAAAAAAGAAGATGATGGAATAACAAAGTGCTCTTTGTTTGCTGAGCTTGTGATTGCATGCATTATGTGCTACTTGGCAAATGAATGTGCTGAAACGGTATAGTATTATTTAAACTGCTCTCACTTTTGCTGATGCGAACAATATGCTATGGTTCTTGTAATTTTTCCAGGGAGAGCGGTTTCGCCGATGGATCTGCATCCCTAACAATCGAGAGCAGTTGATTCTTTCGAAATCAGACGTCATTCTGGAAAAGCTGACCCCACAAACTATTGGAATGGGAAAAGGAGCCTTTTTCATTTACGATGCATTAATGGTGACGGTAAGTAAATTCTAAAAATCTACAAAATCACTTGGCTAAAAAATACTCAAAATCAATTAGCAATTTAATATTTAATATCTTTAAAATTATGACATGACGCGTCAGTGCGGCAGTGCTGTGACAGCTTACTTTTTAAGTATTGTTGAAACCCGACCAAAGCCTGAGGAGATTCGTCCTTGCTACATGATCCCATTTAATATAACATCCTTCTGTGAGAAAAACTGCAATCTCTCTTTTTAAAAAATCTGTCACCAGCACACAAGAAATTCATTTATTTATTTATTCAAGAAAAAACTATATTTTATGTAAGAAATATTGCAATACACTATTCATGATTACGATTAAATGTTGGAGATGTAAAATTCCTATCTAGATTAGATAAACATTTACAGATATATATGACATTTTAAAATATGACATTAATGTTAATGGTAATGTTAATAATGTTTAAGTAACATTGTCGTGTTTGTCTGATGCAAATTTCCCTCAATGCAATATTTTGTCCACTTCTCTCCTCACGCAAATGTACACATATAAATAGAATATTTACTATGTACAGTACATATTGTATTCAGAATATACAGTGATGTGAGATTGACATCTTTCATATTTCAAATTATGAAACTAATGATAACTGTAAGTAAATGTATCAAAAACTAAGCTGATCGATATGAGAGCTTTATGGATGAAGTTGCAGTGCAGATGAAATTAAGCTGTGAGAGAGAACTGTGATTTATTACTGTGTTTAGAGCTAATACAAATACCTGAATGTAGTACCTGATAAATAGTGATTATAATTCCCTAATAATAGTCAACCCAGAATAAAATCAATGTATAAGTACCCCCTCTGTCATAGACTTTAATTCTTTAGTTGCACTACCTATTATTTATTTATTGGAATACCTTATAAATCTTATTTATGTCAATTGATGCATTATATTGTAACACCGTTTTGGCCCTTAAGGCATCCTTAGTATCCATGATAACATAATAGACATTGTTACATAGTTTACTCTGTAGTAAACCTTAGTTTATAGCTCGAGTATCAAAATCCCTCGCGAGGGCAGAATACTACTCGCGAGTGAGTCAAGCTAATCAAGTGGGAAACACTTAGGTAACTAAACTCGCAATTACCAAACAAGCATTCACTGTAAATAATTGTAAACCACATAGGCATTACTTAAACAGGCTCTCTACATACACTATGTATTTAGTATAGCAATAGCATAACACATAACATAACCATTTCTCCTTATTTTACATGGAATGTTAAACAATTTTATATCAGTTTTACACCTATAAACTAATACCATGTTCAGAACGGCTTGACGTTCCTTACATGATGTTAAACGGCTTGATGTTAAAAACTACAATTCTTTGTTCAATAATTAACAATCCTGATTATCCCCCGAATATATACCTAATATTTAATGGCGAATTACCAATTATCTTCTGGTAGTTAATGCCCAATTATCCCTTGTGATACTTCAAACTTGTTTTCATCTCTCGAGATTCTTTTCGATTACGTATTAATTAATATTGTACCTAAATATTTCTAGTATAAATACCGTGAAACTTTATTAAATAAATTAGTGTTGCGATACCTTTGAGTGCTAATACTTGTCTTTACTCATAAGTGTATTCTTGCATACTAAATCTCTTTGAAACATTCGGTTAAAACCCGAATGCCTATTTACAGTCTAACATATAATTTACTTTTAACACCCTTTTTACTATTTATGAAATATTTAGCCTACATCTATCTGAGTACTTATAAAATGTTGAAAGATGTGATTGAAGATCAATCTGATTTTTCTATTCCTGCCCGATGACAATTCCAAAATAAAATTTCAACTTAATCACAATATCAGACAACACAGTCAACAGTACAGTATACCGTAATTCAATGAACAAATTCATGTCTTGTAACAAGTACAACACACTGGAAATTTCATTATATGAAATGAGGAGCATCGTGGACTTTATATGGATAATAATCTCATTTTAAATGAGAAAAAATGTTGATATTTCCTTATCTCGCCCCATATTTCACTCCAAATTCAGTTGTTCAAACAATCTAGTTATTTTTGCAAGGGTGCTTCTTCATATTATAATTCTCCACCTATTACTATTAGTTGGAGCCACATCAGTGTAAATGTTGTAGAGTATTTACTATATTGACCATTTATTTATTATTAAACATTGTGCACATACGGATGTTCATCACTACACTATTGATTTAATTGTAACCAAGTTTATTTTTAAGGGGAAAACTGTCATACCTCCTGTGGCTATCGAAAATCCAGTAAAAAATTCTAAAACTCTACGAAACAGCGTTAAAAGGCTTAACAGAAGTACCACAACGAGACCAAAACGAGAAGCAATAAAGATTTTGAAAACTTCAATGAAATTCCTTTTCTAACTTTCTCTCTATGATCTATGAAGTATGATCCAAGGAGTTCCCCTCCAAAAGTAACACCCGCTGTCATCAATGATCCTATCAGCATATAAAACACAACAACAAAATTACC
>JAHZNA010001691.1:0-19121 GCA_027743935.1 Sinodicranocentrus sp. ZH6
GCCGAGAATTTGATGTTGCAATCGGAGCCAAAGTTATATCTGCTGAAGGTCGGCGGATACAAGTTCGTGATGACGATGGAAAGGTAACAATTTTATTATTTCAAATTGCATTCGCTAATTTCATCTCAACCGCAGCTTTTTGTAATAAGCAGTAAAATATATAAATTCCTAACTTCAACCCATCCGAGTTAATGTAATATAATTGCTATGAAGGAAATGATTGAGTATACATTCGTCAAAGTATTATCTGTCAATGTGAGATTATTTCATTCAGAATGTGATGTGGTTGACAATGCTCATGAAGTGAAATGACGCTCGTCCCGTTAGGTATTTCGTTTACTAAGAGTTCCCAAACGAGTGTACAGCAGCTCCCAGAAAATCTCAATAGTGTATGAGATCACTAGGTTGGTCTTTCATCCAAAAGAGCTGCATTGCAAATTGCAATGCTTGTGCTTGAGTAATCAGTAATCAGATAGGAATCGTAGAACAAATTGGGAGTTGTGCAAAGAAAAGTTAATAATGCGATTGACCAACTACAAGAAGTGATGCCTATATATTTTATTGACAAATTTCATTCAATAGATGCAATTATCAAGGAATTGAATTAAAAGGTGTATTTATATATTTGAGAACAAGGCATATTTTGACTGATTAAATAGGACAGGAGAGGAAAGTTGTGTCAGATGCTAATATTAGTTGCATGAATCGACTTTTAAAGTAAGAATAAAATTATCATATTGCCCGATTCTCCTTCATTACTTTTCCCACTATCATGAGCACACTTTTAGCATGCAAAAATGTAAAGCGTCCGGTTTCATTTACTTATAATTCACTTGTCGCACTGATGCGTGTCAGTCACACATGGTCAGATGATTCGTTACGTGTTCTATAAAAGGCTTAAGTCCCATCAGGGTGCTTTCAGTCCTCCTTTATGGATCTGAATACTGATGTTGATGGTGACACGGTAGATTTAGCTTGCACTACAATCCGCTGCTTGACCATATCTTCTGTTTTGTGTATACCACGTTCCGATAGCTGGATTGTGGAAATTTGTTCACAGCTTTTACAGGCGGAGCAGGTGGAGGATAGATTTTGTAGATTGAATGGGATGAATATGAAAATGATAATGCGAATGTATGAATTAGATAAATATACACTGTCGAATTCCTCAATTCATTTTAAATGGCCAGCTGTTGTTGGCGTGGCAGGTTTGTGTAAACATAATGGAACAAAGTACAGGTCCATTTTCATTCTTCCTGTGAGTGAGATGAGTATTAAGTAGCCTATACTTTATGCACTACTAATGCTTTTCAAATTCACCATGACCGTGCATGAATTTATTTGGTATGATAACATTTTTCAAAGGATCTCATTATACAGAAAGGATGTTTCTAGGAATTTGCATTCATACTTTTCCCTTAAAATCAGGACGTGCCATAAATTCAACAGCCAGAAAGGAAAACATTGCATGTAGCCAGTCAAAACTGAAAGGTTTGAAAAATTTCCTATAGATTTGCATTTCTCACCAAAGTTGGGAATTTTCATCACTTCAACATTGATTTCAAAATGCAAACGTAACTTCCTTCCTTCCGTCCATCATCCACCCACCTCACCCACATACCTTTGAAAACAAAACACCCAAACATTCGAAAACAACATTTACCTTAGAACCACTCAATATATGCTTTTGACGGTTAGATTCATTATTTTGCAGTTTGCAATGCTTTTATGAGTCCCTTTTTTGTTAATATCATCCTAAATCAGCGTACACAAATTAGCCGGTTAACATGCTGTGTATTTCATCAAATTGTCATTGCTGAGGGAAAGGATATGTTTAAACTGTTATTGTTATTTCAGCAACAACAATTGTTTTTCCCTATAAATCTGTCCAGTTTCTTCGTACAGATTGCCATGAATGATTTAATGGATTTGTTTTGTAATGGGATCTTTCTTGTTTGCGTTGTGTCCTGTTGCGTCCCCTCTGTGTTTTTAGTCAACTTCAGCTCAACCCTCCATTTTATCTGCATGCATAATCATGGTAATAAAAGAGTGAAAAATATACAGAGAAAATGAAATGAAATCTGACAATCAGCAAAGTACTTCTCACGAAAAAACAGTTTAGTAATTGCAACTGTATTCTCATCACGTTTTGTAATGGAGTGGTCCTCTCCCATCCTTTGGATCTTTCATTTATTTAGGCAGTTTTGTGCAAGCATTTGTTTCGTACTCGCTGCACTGCACTGACTAAAAAACCAATATACACCTTTTCTCACAGGAGTGTTTTCTGCGGAGAAAGGAACAAATTACTGCTTATAAAAGAAACGGCTAAATTACACAATGATAATACGACTATATACATGTTGTATTACCTGCCGTGTGCATAGCCTCTGAGAAAAAAACGGTGATTTAACAAGTGACTAGAATATTTTGACAATAATTTTTGCTTGTTTTTTATTCTTCTTTCGCATCATTCAACGTTCCACCACAAAAAACCACCATATAACTATACAAATCTGCAAACACACGCGTACATACTATCCTGGCTGTATGGGAACGTAATATGACGACATGAAGGAAATATGGCTCACGCCCGAGCGTCGTATCAAGGCGATGCACCCATCATCCATTCAAGGAGTTGAGGACATGATCTCCCTTGGCGATCTTCACGAAGCCGGCATTCTTCGCAACCTTCTCATTCGGTACAATGAGAACCTCATTTATGTAAGCCGTTTTTATGATTATTATCATTACTTTGTATTATACCTGTTATTAGAATAATGTTTTAATTGGATAAATGTGCATGGAAAATGCACACAACGGAAAAGGAGTATGATGAAGAACCATTCAACTTTTTTAAATATCAGAGATCTATGAAATTTTACGACAGTGACAATCTTTGCTTAGCTGTGTATGCAACTTGTATGCGTTGAACAGAAATTTTTGACATAAAGTCAACTCGCCTTATTCATCTCAGGAAAAAAATAATGAATAGGATAATGATACAATATGTCTTGGTGGTATTAGCAAAATCGTGAGCACCCACAGGGCTTGCCTGATTTTTTATGGATGTCCAAATGCAAAGCTTGAAATTGATAAATTCACCTATTCAAAAAGTAGCTAACACTACGCAGTAACATAGTAGTGTTTAGTGTGAAATGAGTTGTGGATGTTTGGCTGATTGATGTACTGAGATGTTTATGATTGGTTACATAACATGTAATCTTTTTTTTACTTATTTTGCAGACTTATACGGGTTCGATTCTTGTCGCTGTTAACCCATATCAGATACTCCCTATTTATACAGCAGAACAGATTAAACTGTACAAGGATAAGAAAATTGGAGAGCTGCCTCCTCACATTTTTGCTATTGGAGATAACAGTTATGCACATATGAAACGATATGGTCAAGATCAATGCATTGTTATTAGTGGAGAGAGTGGTGCTGGAAAGACTGAGTCGACAAAGTTGATTCTTCAGTATTTAGCAGCAATCAGTGGAAAGCACTCGTGGATCGAGCAGCAGATTCTCGAAGCTAATCCTATTTTGGAAGGTACTTACGAATGATTTATTATCTCAGTTCTTGAGAAGTATAAAGTAAATTTTGAAGCAATTAAAATTTGTGGAGCTCACGGTGAAACGCTTTATCTTGTTACAATTTGCAGCATTCGGTAATGCCAAAACGATCCGAAATGATAATTCATATCAGTATTTAGCAGCAATCAGTGGAAAGCACTCGTGGATCGAGCAGCAGATTCTCGAAGCTAATCCTATTTTGGAAGGTAGGAAGGAATCCTATTAAGCAATTAAAATGTGTGGAGCTCACGGTGAAACGCTTTATCTTGTTACAATTTGCAGCATTCGGTAATGCCAAAACGATCCGAAATGATAATTCATCCAGGTTTGGAAAGTATATCGACATTCACTTTAACAAGGGTGGGGTCATCGAAGGAGCTAAAATTGAGCAATACTTGTTGGAGAAATCGAGAATCGTGTCACAAAATCCAGATGAAAGAAATTATCATATTTTCTACTGCATGTTGGCCGGATTAACAAAAGAGGAAAAGGCAAAGTTACAACTTTCAGATGTTACACAATACAGATACCTAACAGGAGGTAAATGTATCACGTGCGAAGGACGCGATGACACTGCAGAATTTTCAGATATACGATCAGCAATGAAGGTTCTTATGTTCTCTGATCCCGAAATATGGGAGATATTGAAAGTTCTATCTGCTTTGCTGCACTTGGGAAATATTAAGACAAAGGGAACAGTAATTAGTAAGAGAATTCTCTAATTGTTGATTTAAAAGAGATATATCATTATAATATAGACATGTGTAAAGACAAGTTATTCAATTGCATTCACTGTTCTGCTCCTTTCTGTAAGTTAGATTGTCTTTTTAAATCTCGCTTTCGTGAAAGAATGTTTTAAAATTTTAAAATTTGTCAATGTAGCTTTTTGACCGAGAGCTATGTTGCCGGCAATTACGTTATTCTGGAATGATGGAAACAATTCGTATTCGAAGGGCTGGTTATCCAATTCGTCACACTTTTAGAGAATTTGTAGAAAGATACCGTTTTCTTATTAGTGGAGTTCCTCCAGCACACAAGGTAATTTTCCGTAATAATAATATCATCACTGGTCCTTAACTGTATTACTGAAATTACAAAAAAGACTCCTGAATTACACATTTCTTAATTCTACAGACGGATTGTAAAGCAGCGACGGCAAGAATATGTCAAGCAGTTTTAGGGAAAACAGATTATCAGTTAGGGAAAACCAAAGTTTTCCTTAAGGATGCGCACGACTTATTCCTGGAACAAGAGCGGGATCGTGTACTTACCAAAAAGATCCTTATCCTCCAGAGAAATATCAAGGGTTGGTACTACAGACGTAGGTTTGTAAGGATGAGAAAATCTGCAGTAGTCGTTCAAAAGCATGTGCGTGGATTTTTGCAAAGAAAGAGATACCTCAAGATGCGGAATGGTTACATGCGTCTTCAAGCACTAATCAGGTCCCGAGTATTGGCCCATCGTTTCAAGCATCTTCGTGGTCATGTAGTTGGACTGCAGGTAAGCTACATAGATATTAAGCAAACTGTTATGTATGTAGACAGTTGAACTTTGTGGCATTTAGTTTTAATATAACGTAATATTTATTTTGTAGGCTGTATGTCGAGGCTATTTAGTACGTCGGCAAGGCCGTAGAAAAATATGGGCTGTACTTAAGATTCAATCGCATATGCGTCGTATGATTGCACAAAAGCATTATAAGAGACTGAAGGTAGAGTAACTGAATTTGACGTATTTTGAGATTTTTGCCGTTGTTTTAAAATTTGATTTGAAATATATTGTAAATTTTAATTACAACATATTACTCGCAGCTTGAGCAACGTGGCAAGTTGGATGCTCTTCGGCTACGTGAGCAAGAGGAGCGCGAGCTAAAGAAACAAGGAAACAAACGATATAAAGAAATTGCAGAAAAGAACTATCGTGAGAGGTTGTTAGCAATGCAGCGACAGGAAATGGAAATTGACAGAGAGGATCGAATAATTATTGATCAAAAGAAATTACAAATTGAGAACGCAGCTAGGAAGCAGGATGAGCCTGTAGATGATTCGAAGTTGGTTGAAGCCATGTTCGACTTTCTACCCGACAACACCTCTGAAGCTGCTCCTCCTAGTGCTTTTAGAGATTTACCAAATCCTCCTAAGGCTGATGAAGATATTTATTCTGCTCCAGAGCTACCAGCGGATATTGAGGATTTGTCTGAATACAAGTTCCAGAAATTTGCAGCCACTTACTTTACTGGAAATGCCAACCATCAGTACTCCAGGAGACCTTTGAAAACTTCATTGCTTCCTTTGGCAACTCCTGCTGATCAGTTAGCGGCACAAGCTTTGTGGATCACGATTCTCCGGTTTATGGGAGATTTACCTGAACCGAGGTACCATTCCATGGAAAGGGATACTACGTCTGTAATGTCGAAAGTGACGGCAACTTTGGGCCGAAACTTTGCCAGAACGAAAGAGTTTCAGGATTTAGGATTAGAAAATATGGTATAATATTTTTAAACTTATTTTCATATTTTTACTAGAATTTCTAAACAGGCTAATTTTTTGACACTTTATTCCTTATGTAATTTTCAGGATGGGTACAATATTAAACAAAAGCCAAGATCCATTCGTCATAAACTGGTGTCTCTCACATTGAAGCGAAAAAATAAATTAGGTGAAGACGTGCGGAGACGTTTGGAAGGTGATGATGGAGCAGCAGATTCTTATCAGTCTTGGCTGGAATCCAGGCCCACTTCAAACCTAGAAAAGTTGCATTTCATCATCGGTCATGGAATTCTGAGAGGAGAACTCAGGTATAAATACACGCTGATATAAACACATAAACACAATAAGCATTCTCAAATTTTAGTATATTCTACTTCACAATCCCACTACTGTGCATAACAAGTTATGTTAGGTGTGTATGTATTAGTTTGCATTGAAGTACATTTATTTCTATGTTTACACTTCCTAGGGACGAAATTTACTGTCAGATTTGTAAGCAGTTAACAAACAACCCGTCAAAATCATCACACGCTCGAGGATGGATTCTATTGTCATTATGTGTCGGTTGCTTTGCTCCTTCCGATCGCTTTGTCAAGCATTTGAGAGCTTTTATCAGGGAAGGTCCTCCCGGATATGCTCCATATTGTGAGGACAGACTCAAAAGAACTTTCAACAATGGAACAAGAAATCAGCCACCAAGTTGGCTCGAGTTACAGGTATGAATTTGCATTGATATATGAAACGTGCTAAATTCGCTGCAAGTTGAAAATAAATGCATGAATGATGACTCATTAATTAGGCAACGAAATCGAAAAAGCCCATAATATTACCGATAACGTTTATGGACGGGAATACGAAAAATTTACTGGCTGATTCGGCGACCACTTCGCGAGAGCTGTGCAACCAATTGGCAGAAAAAATAAATCTTCGAGATCAATTCGGTTTCAGTTTATACATAGCATTGTTCGACAAGGTAAATTTCAATGATTTAATTTAATGGATGCCGTTGGGGTTTCAGCTTGAATGGAAAACAACTATTACAAAATGTTTCCTTTCAAATGCACAGGTCTCATCGTTGGGTAGTGGTAATGAGCATGTAATGGATGCGATTTCACAGTGCGAGCAGTACGCAAAGGAGCAAGGAGCGCAAGAGAGAAATGCTCCATGGCGTTTATTTTTTCGAAAGGTTAGTTTGTCTTCTAAGAGGATTAGTACAAGCAGGGAATTTGACACTGAAGTCGTGGGCGTTACTTCTTCGTTGACACTTAACGTCATTTCACCGTCTCCGATTTTTTTGCTTGAATACTTTTACAGGAAATATTTGCTCCATGGCATGACCCAAGTGAGGATTCTGTAGCGACAAACCTCATTTATCAGCAAGTTGTCCGCGGTATAAAGTTTGGAGAGTATCGTTGTGACAAGGAGGAGGATCTAGCTATGATAGCAGCACAGCAGTATTACGTTGACTATGGGACCGAGTTACACCAGGAAAAACTTAACTCTGCAATGACTAGCTACATCCCAGACTTTTGTCTGAATAGTTCGGATAAATCCCCTGAAAGATGGACACAGCTGGTTACCACTGCGTTTCGTAGGGTATGCACGTCCTACCTAATCTCATTTCATGTCAATCAATGTAAACAATCCTTGACGTGCGCTGATAAATTAATATCTGATGTGTTTCCTAAAAATAAATAATGTACAGAGTTTACATGCGAGAGAGAGGGCTGATCTACTTCGGGTGAAGGAGGATATCGTCGCATATGCCAAGTTCAAGTGGCCCTTACTTTTCTCCCGTTTTTATGAAGCGTACCGATATGCTGGCCCTAATTTACCGAAAAATGATGTCATCCTTGCTATCAACTGGACTGGTGTATATGTTGTAGACGATCAGGAGCAGGTCTTGTTGGAGTTATCATTTCCGGAAGTAACACACATTCGCGCGGAGAAAAGTGACAAGATTTTTGGACAGACGTTTACATTGTCGACTGTCAGACCTGGAGAAGAGTTTACTTTCCAAAGTCCTAATGCTGAGGATATTAGAGAGCTAGTGGATTTCTTCTTAGATGGCTTGAAAAGGAGGTCGACGTTCTGCATAGCAATGCAAGATTATAAGCCTCCAAGTATGAACTCGATATGTTGTAATGCATGTTTTATTAATTCAACATTCGCAGTGGGAAAAAACTGAATTTTGCACATGTGTGACTTTTTCAGATGAAGGCTCTAGTTTCTTATCCTTCTCGAAAGGCGACCTTATTATGCTGGAAGATGAAAATTTCGGAGAAACAGTAATGACATCAGGATGGTGTGTTGGAAGGTAAGATATATTATAACACTTTGATTGATTGGATCCCAGAGCAGCAGAATGAACAAAAATTTCCCCATTCCAGATGCGAGCGAACTGATGAAAAAGGAGATTTCCCTGCAGAGATGGTGTACGTACTTCCAGCAACTGCTAAGCCACCTCCGGACATACTAGAATTATTTAAAACAGAGGAAGGAGCAAAGCGGTTCATACAAGCTTACACAAATGGAGTTGATACTCTGAAAGAAAAGCCGCATACGCTAGAAGAATACGCAATTGAACACTTCCGACCTCCTCCAAAACGAACAATATCCAAATCGCTAACGCTGTCCTCAGCCAGACGAGCTAACAGAGATGAACTATGGAGACATACAAGAGAGCCAGTACGCCAACCTCTACTGAAAAAATTGCAAAACAAAGAAGGCCTAGTTGAAGATGCCAGCTTTATATTCTCATCGATTCTGAAGTATATGGGTGATATACCACACAAAAGATCAAAGATTGGAAATGAGCTGACAGACCAAATTTTCGAAACACCTCTCAAGCAAGAAATCTTAAGGGATGAGGTGTACTGCCAGATTATGAAACAATTGACTGATAACAGAAACAAGTTCAGTGAAGAGCGGGGCTGGGAACTGATGTGGCTTGCTACTGGGTTATTTGCCTGCTCACAAACTCTTTTGAAGGAGCTAACTCAATTTCTTAGAACACGTAGACATCCAGTTGCACAAGATTCTTTACAAAGGCTTCAGAAAACACTAAAAGTCGGTCAAAGGAAATATCCTCCGCATCAGGTACGATTAGCTTCGGTTATTCTTACACTAGTACTATACATATAAGAGAAGCCATAACACTGGAATGGAAATTCAATATCTTGTTTATTTTACAAACAAAGGTGGAGGTGGAAGCTATCCAACACAAGACAACGCAAATTTTCCACAAAGTTTACTTTCCTGATGACATGGATGAAGCTTTTGAAGTGGATTCCTCAACGAGAGCCAAAGAATTCTGTTCAAATATTGCTGAACGTCTTACGCTACGCTCGGCAGAGGGATTTAGTTTATTTGTGAAAATTGCCGACAAAGTGATTTCCGTTCCAGAAGGAGATTTCTTCTTTGACTTTGTCAGACATCTGACAGACTGGATAAAACGGGCCAGACCTACCAGGGATGGTTAGTTGTTGATTAGATGCAGCTGCTTACGCAAGCATTCTATTTCATTGTGTAGTTCAGCTTATTTTCTTCTTAGAAATGCTTATCTAAGATCCCACTTCTTGAATTTATATAGGAACCATCCCGCAGTTTACTTACCAGGTGTTCTTTATGAGGAAACTATGGACGAATACAGTACCCGGAAAGGATCGCATGGCAGATTTAATTTTCCACTATCATCAAGAACTTCCCAAATACCTTCGAGGCATGTAGACTAGACTATTTGCAAAAAAAATTGTTGCCTAAACTAATTTATTTTATCTAAAGAATTCCTTTGATACAATGCAATCTAATTACCATTTAAATTCGATCCATCCGTAGGTTATCATAAATGCACTAAAGAAGAGGCGGCTAAATTAGCCGCTTTAATTTATCGGGTTCGTTTTGATGAGAGTAAACAGGAACTGCAACAAATCCCGTGAGTCCAATTCTCTTTCTAGAATCATCATTGTAAAAATGTTGAGAGGCTATATAGATGAAGCCAAAAGGTGTTCTTAATTTAAAGAATGAATGACTATTTTTTATGATTTCAAGTCAACTTCTGCGTGAGCTAATACCATCCGATCTGGCAAAACTCCAGAGTCCCAATGATTGGAAACGGGCCATTGTCGCGGCATACAATCAAGACGCTGGTAAAGAATCATAAATACTCACATACTTGTCCTTTTAGCCTTGCATGTCGCGTGTGTGAACTCATGTTTATGTGTGGTTCCATCCTGTCGAATTCCACGATGGGCTCACACTACACTTATCAATTAGTACATTCTTGTCGTTTTGGTCACTTGTTGTAGGAATGAGTTCTGAAGATGCCAAGCAAAATTTCTTGAAAATAATTTACCGATGGCCTACATTCGGATCGGCGTTTTTCGAAGTTAAGCAGACAACTGATCCAAGCTACCCGGAACTACTTCTTATTGCAATAAACAAACAAGGTGTTAGCTTAATTCATCCTCAAACGAAGGTAAGTTTAGCTGTCGTCAGCTATATTATATTTATTATTTATTACATGTGTTTCCTTTAAATTCCACATGTTAAATGAAATGAAAAATACATTTTCTAATCTTCACAGGAAATACTGGTCACACATCCCTTCACAAAAATTTCAAACTGGTCATCAGGAAATACCTATTTCCACATGACGATAGGTAACCTTGTGCGTGGTTCCAAGCTTTTGTGCGAAACCTCATTGGGTTACAAAATGGACGATTTACTAACATCGTACATTTCTCTTATGCTCACCAACATGAATAAACAGCGGTCACTTCGAGTCAAATAGTGATTTAATTAAAACATAAGAAATACAGTGGTTAATCGTAATCTAAATTTAGTTTTATATTCTGCTAATACATTACATGTGCATATTATTCCGTTGTACGTTAGATTTCCTAACGATGCATTAATTGTAGTGAGTACGAAAGAGGCGATCCAGTAGAGTAAAGCAGAAAAAAGATAAAAGATGTATGTTGAAAGTTTCATTTAATCCGAGGCTATTGAATCCCTTTCGCTGCAAAAAAATGTTGATTGTATTGCTTATATATTATTTGCTTATAGATGAGTGTGCTAATAGCTATTATCCTGTATAGTGATAAACAAGACACGATATATTTTTGTCTGTAATGTGACACTGACAATAATGAATAAATTATTTCTACTGTGAATGTGTCAAAATATAGGATTTGAATGTTGGTTGTTTTTCTTGGTTGAAAATTCATCTCCTTCCTCGAAATCTCCATTCGTGTCTATCAGCAAAACCGTGAATAACGTTTATGTCTGCGTGAGTGCTTCCTGTGATGGTGCTACGGATTAACATATAGTCGTCTATTCTCATATCCCAGTGATTTGGAATTTATGGCTTGGCTACATCACACCGGCTCTAATATACTGCGTCATAGTTTCCTGTGCAGAAATTCACTTTTCCCTATTGCGCTAGTCGTCTCTAGTAAAGAATGCTTGTAGCAGTGACAATATTTTAAATTAATTTTGGTATGAAAACTATTCTAATGAGTTTCGCTTCGCAAGTTTTCAGCCTCTACGAAACCCCACATAAAACCAAACGGGATTTAAAAAAATGTATCCCTCTCTTGTGAGAAATAAGTCTCAATAAGTCTCTGATTGTTTTTCCTAGTTGATATGCATCAACGAAATCACAACTTAGTTCGTACGATACCGAGAGCTATGTAAGATTCGCTCCCGGGTCTCTGTACTTTTCTACTATAGAATTCTTGTCCCTTGTAGGAAATGACAAATATATTGATAAAAATCCTTTGAAATTTTTTAGCAGCCGTCTCGGGTGTTGTTATTACGTTCAAGTACAAAATAATAGATTGAAAAACTCACTTCTCCTTCACTAATGCTCAAGTTATATTTTCGAGTTCACCTCATTCACCTGCCTCCCTGCCTCGTGTGGACTTTCTTGCACGAAGTTGTGCACATGTGTGCACGCGTGTATACAACTATACCATAGAAATATAAAAGTAGGGAGAACATTGCCTACCCATAGGTTATTTGCACACGATTTGAAAGAAGGATTGACATGAAAAATACAACGACATAAACTATTTGACAGGCTAGCAGTTTACTCTTACAACACCCCACAATCCATTCTTCTTTCTCGGTAAATTCGTTTTATGTTTGTGAAAGCAAAAGTACAGTCAAGTGTAGGAGGATTATGTGTGGAACAGTCATTCATTTCAAAGCGTTTTCATTTAAAATTGAGTAACATTCAGAAAAGAAGAAAAATAGATCAGAGTATTCTTTCAAGAGCAGAAGAGGTTCTTTAGTGCTCTCCACTCCACTTTTGCAAGGAAGGGAAATAAATGGAGAATCCAACGGTTCAAAATATTATTACTATTTTTTCTTGTCTTCCTCGTCGACTTGAGAAGGATCAAGATGAACTATCTCTCTCCACTCGACACACATGCACATGGTTGTGTAGACAAATGCAAACTGGCATGACGATACGGGCAAACCAGATAGACGAGTTGAAAACTAGGTATTAGGCATACCCAACTCGGTTCATAGTCATCTCCTTCCTCTCTGATGATTTTGCATCTCTCTAGAAGTGTTCGACAGTCAAAGAAAAGATGGATGTTCGAGATTTCAGCTCAAATTCAAAGCATTGGGATTTGAGCAAGAAAAACATGAGAAGCTCCCTTCTCCTCATAGTATTGTATCGCTTAAAGCACGTTATCTCGCATGTCTTGTTGGTTTCTTTTCTCAATCCGAAATAGTAAAATGTAACTTTGAATTAGAAGAGAATCCCCACTTTAGCATAGACAGCACAAGAATTGCTACCTCTTCTGCCGTGTATGTGTGGCTGTAAACAGCAAAGAGGATAAAAGCGCTATTTTTAGTGGTTTCCATATTTCACCCTTCTATCGTTACAGCCCTTTCTACAATAATGAATAAAAATGATTGTAACTTGTGATAAACTGAACATGATGAAATGCTAAGTGGTCTAATAAAATTCGAATTCCACTTTAACGGAACATTTTTATTGCGGTATGCGACCCTTCGTCTCTTGAGTTGGGAAGCCTATGCATTTACCACTATTTCCTTGCCAAAAGATTAGATTTTTCCTATGATTGTATAGGTTGGGTGATGGGTTGTTATCTGGAAAAAAATATCAGTAGTCAGTAAAACCAATATGCTTAATGTTCATGTGCCTAGCGTCATCCTGTCTACTCATGTATGGCTACCTACATGCTTGTCACAAATATTTGTCTTTTCGTTTGCAAAGATATTTTAGAGAGAAAACGGAAATGTTCAGTTGGCGGACTCATTGTTTACTATTAAACGATGCATGTCGTAAAATTACTCGAGTGCTAGGAGATTTATTTCTGTTGGTGGACGTGTCTCAAAGAAGTAGAAATCTGGGTGACAAACGGAATCAGTATCTTTTTATCATTTTCGAAATTTAAAGATTTCATTTACACATCCCCCAAATCACAAAGAAATTTAAAAATTACTCTAGCTCACTGTTTACGAATTCTTTCCCATCATTTTTGGACGTTTCCCCATTAATGCAATCCTTCAAATTAATTAGCTGCCTTTGCCAATATGCTCACTTAATTTAATTGAAAAATAGGAAAGGCGGTGGCATATGGTAGGGGTTAGTTTAGCACTCCTCCTTCTTCCGATAAAATATAGTTTACATGTGGAATAGGGAGTAAATAATGTGTTTACGGATACACATTTGCATTTCTTTTGTCAGCTATATAGTAAGCTCAATGTGTGTGGTATCAAGTAGCAAACTGCTAGTTCTCTATGTAACATTGCAGGCAGACTTCTTTAAATTCAATACAGTTTGCTCGTGTTTCATATGGGTTGTGAAATAAAAAATAATATCACTGCATGGTATCCGTATCTCGATGTTCTACACTGAATTTGTCAGATTGGCAATGGGATTATCTCCTGCAATCATAAGCATATTTTAATGATGTGCTGCGAGAACAGCTCTTCGGATGACAAACTGTACATTACGCAGTTTTTATGTTCTCAACATCTTCCCCTCGCCCAACTGTTTTTCGAACAGTAGTACGTATGGAAAGGAAAAATCTTGCGAAGTGATCATTGTATATTGATCTTGGTATATATAATACAATTCATGAGTATGACTTGCTTTTATGTGTAGTCATCATATCATAGAACGCTTAGCAAAGTAAGGGCATTGGTCCAGTTGAGTTTCTGCCAGAAAGTCTTAATTTATCCTTTATAATGCTATCTGAAGCATGCATAGGTTATACATATTTCGAAGCTTTTTCGTTTGTCTCTCTCGTGTTCGTTTTCATCTAGTCTGTCTTTGTCTAACGTGCCGGAGTCTCGCCTTTTGTGTGTCACAGTCGTAGTCTTGAAAGCTATGCGTGCCATGAAGGAAATCCTACTTTAACTTTAGCCGATGCAATGTAATGGAAATGAGTCTGAGTTTTTCGAACATCTTGCTGAGACGGCGAGTATACAACGAGAGAGAAAATTGTCACGATAGGCAATGCTATGAACAATTTCAAAGATGTAGCAGATCTTGTAATATTTATATTTACGTATGACTGTTGAATATATTGGATTTCATTCTTGCTGAAGTACGACAGTGCATATTATACAGTCATTAGAAGTGGTGGTACAGCAAAATGTGTTTCTACAGATGAATCGAGTGTGTGTGTGTAAGAGAGAAAGAGAGAGCTACTGAAGAGGAATATTGAGGGTTGTGTTTCTTGGTTGTAGATTTTTGAGAGGGGAAGCCGGTGTGGTTCGGAATAAAAGAGTTGCATGCACATTTTACATGAGACCTGAAATTGTTGATGAAGAACTCGCCGGGCATCAAGAAATTTAGCCAAGAAGAGAAGCAGTGGAGAGAAAATATCCTACTCCGGATTAATTGCAGTCATGAACGTAATTTGAATATCCGCCTGGCCGTGGATGTGGTGATGCTAACAAGACAATGGAAAAGACATGCTCTCGTTGCCAATTATTTTTCAGGTGTGTTATTAGGATCAAGTTTTTATGAGTAATATAGGAGGAAAGGAAGGAGGGCTACACGTGGACAAGGTTATTGGGTGATTCGGTGTAAATTGTGAGTGAGTTGCCCTGATTTGTTGTGTTCGAGAAAAAGAGAGTGAAATCGGTGATTCAAAAAATGGGGTTAGGACCATGGTATCGACTCGGATTGTCCCTTGGCAATTGCTTAATACTTGTAGCAATTATTGAATCGGTATGGGACTGGTATTAATGCATAAATTTTTTATGTGATAATGCAAAAATATCACATTCACAATAGTTGCAATTATATATCGTTGTTTAGGCCATAACTTTTACTACAATAAGTCATGGATTGGCAAAAGGATGCGTAATTTATATGTATGGCGAACATGAACAGCCACCTTTAGTGTTAGGAAATGACATGAAAGGTAACTGTGACCGATAAGTATGGCTTGAATTTTAAATTCAAAATCAAAACTAAAATTCTATATTCAGGTGCATTCATTCGTTGCAATATTGTTTTTATTGCAGAGAAACCCCACTACATGTTCTTATATGTACTCTACGCTCTTCAAGTTTTGTTAAACCTACTTCTATGGATCGTAATTCTATTTAAGGTACATTAAGCTTTACTGGTAATGAATTCTAACTTGTAGACTTTTAACGAATACATTGATTTTTATACTGATGATAGGTAAATAAACACATACTTTTAGTATGGATTTTAGTAACCGTTTCGAGAACATGTATGGCGTCGTATCTGGATATAAGGGTGAGCTTCAGGAAATTGTGCTTACGTTACTAGTTGTCCATTCAAATCATTGTCAAATTTATATTGGATTCCCTAAAATATTTGATTCAGGAAGACTGGGGAAAATTTTATGACGGAGCAACAGCTATTAACTTAATATTGGCATTCCTCTGGGGAACGGTGGTATTTCTGTTCAAACTCGTTACAGGTATTCAAGCCCTTATTCATGCAGTTTGCGATGATCACAACGAAAAGATTCATCCAGCTGGAGAAGGAATCAGTGCTATACGTGCCTATTACGTCGAGCATTTGAAACAATTATCAGTTGTGCTTCTTATTTCAGAAATAGTGAGTGCTCACAAATATAAGTTTTTTAAACTGTCATTGGATATTATATATTTCCCACTAGGCTGTATACAATATTTTACTTTACTTGATGTATTTTTCAGGTTATCAATGTTCAACGAGTTTTTAATTATCATGTCACCGCATTTTTAATGGAGGCACAAAATTATTTAGGTGAAATATACAGCTGAAAGATAAAATAAGTTTGTATTTTAAAAACATAATCATTTATTTATTTATTTATGTTAGACTATCAAGCCCCAGAAGAGTATGGAAAAGACATATCCGTGATTACTGTTGCAGTAAATGCAATTGGTCTGATTCTAATTGCCGTAGTAAGTTCAAAACAGTTAACCAGTGTGCAAGTAAATTTATTATGTCATGTTACTAGTGTACGTTTGAAATTATCTAGAAATCTGTGCCACTAAGACGATCATGGATAGCAGCGTATGTGATAACCATTCTCATACACTTTTGTCTGTTCATTTACGTTGTGATAGACTGGACATCGGCCACTGCTCATCCTCAGATGTTCAATGGATTTGTCTTTGTCAGCTTAACGCATCTCATCTACAAAGCTATCATTTTATACATTTATGCTAAGTCAATTTTGTAACGACAAAAACAGAGCTAAGATATATGCAATACATTACAATGCGTAAATTAATTTATTAAAGGCTGAGGTTTAGTACAGTAAAAAACATCGATATTTTACTTTATGCTTTCTCCATTATTACAAAGCGACTACCCCGTCGGTCAATGTGTATGTGAAACAAAGATGTGAGTCGGTTGTACCAGGAAATTTTATATCGCAGTGAAAGTAGAAAATATAGTTATTTTCTTATAGGAACCTGTGATGATGGAAAGAGAATACCTATATACTAACTACACGTTACTTCGTAATAGCGTGTCATTCCTGCTTCGACAAGGAGCAATATTTGTTCTCCGCCAAAATCTTTAACCTGCGAAATAAACTAGTTCTTAAACGGTTTGAATGTTTAAAGAAATCTTTAAATCTGACATTATTAAATAATATACTACAACCAGATATTCACCACAACCACCGCTACCAATATGCACTAATTGTAAGTAATGTGCATTTGCTCATTGCACAAAAGTAAAGTAATGCACATTACTTTTGCTACGGCTTATCTCATTGCTAAAAAAATGTATACAATGAGATGTACACACAAAAGGTATTTCTCTACATCTTTTTCGATATTTTAACATAAATTCATGAAACAAAAAATATCTTATACGGGAAGGATAAAAGTTTTTATTGGAAATCAAAATTGATGTAGAGTAGCACCACTTCAGACGCACAAGCAGATCCCTAGCAAAAGCAGCACCGTGGATTTAATTTTCTTTATAACTAACGGGCAAAGATATACGACAAACCAAGTTTTCTCGAACTGCACGAACTAGATTTAAATTATAACCACGCAGGCACGTTCATCTCGTTATGAGCGTTTGAATGAGATATCTCACACAAATTTGTTGCTTGAACAATTTTTCATATTTGAAAACTGTGAGACTAATTTGGCTGGCTAACTAGGTATACAAGCTTAGGTTAGTAGCAAAGTGTCAGACAAGGGGGAATTCTCTATGTTTAAGTATTCTTGTAAATAACCTTGATGTAGGAGCCCAAATCAAGAAAATTCTAATTAATATTTTTAAATGCTGGCCGACACAATTTATTTACTGACACGGAATTTACCGTCAAAGTGAGATTAGTATGCAAATAAGCTTTCTAATCTTTGTTTAACGGTAAATTCCTTTCGTTATGCAAATTCTTTTGTTTTAATTGAGATAATTTATGAATAAATTTGCATGTAAAGTAAGGTGAGCAAGCTTTTTCTCGTCAATATTATAATTGGAGCAACATTGCCTGCAGCTACAGCGATATTAAGATTTCGAAATTTTAACTACAAATGATAGAAAAAAGTTCTGTCAGTAGATCGCCACGTTGAATTCAATGGTTAATGGTCAATTCTCTAGCTTTACAAGTTCCAGAGAAAAACAGCTCACTAGGTCACATGCCCCTCTGGCCAACACTTAGATATTCACAATTGAAACATTGAAGCAAAGTCCTACCTGTAGTACGTTACGCTGAGTTCAATGGTGAAAATTTCTAGCTCTTATAGTTATCGAGAAAAAGAGTTCCCTATGTCACATGCCCGAGAGCTGTTGCAGGAGGCTCCCCACTGTACTTACGCAACACAAAATTTTGACAAATACTTGTCAAACGGAACCCCTGCAGTCCAAAAATGAACCCCTCTAGCTTATGCATCGTAATCCCCCCTGCAGCCGGTATAAAACGAGACAAATGCAGGGGAAATAGGAATTTGATGATGCTGTTGATAGTAATACTCATTCCTTGTGTATAAATATTAAAATATTACAAATTTTCATACTTTAATACAAAAACAGTTGCATCAGTGCACGTAATAATGTATACCGAAACATTAAAGCTTACGAAGCATTACCTTAAAAATTACCCTAGCATTACATTAGAAAAAGCTGAAAACTATTACAAAAACTATCGGATGCTATAATAAGGAAAAAATAACAACGCATATCGAATATTCACATAATCTAGTATTCCGTATATTCAGCCAATCTAGCATTTCGTACATTCAGTCAATCCAATATTTCAAATATTTAGTCAATCCAATATTTCGAAAATTCACATAATCTAATATTTCGATTATTCAGTCAATCTAATATTTCGAATACTCAGTCAAGCCAATATTTCGAATATTCAGTCAATCCAATATTTCGAATACTCTGTCAAGCCAATATTTCCAATATTCACCTAATTATTTCGAATATTCAGTCAATACAATATTTCGAATACTCTGTCAAGCCAATATTTCCAATATTTACCTAATTATTTCGAATATTTATCGAATAGTACAGCCATAGTGTAGGGCTGATGCGTTGTTAAATTTGCCAATATGTAGTTGAATTAA
>JAHZNA010001692.1:0-30628 GCA_027743935.1 Sinodicranocentrus sp. ZH6
TATTTTTAGACATTTTTTAGACAAATTTGTAGTCCGCAAATAATTTCTACCAAAGTGTCCGCAGAATCTTCCCTTCGTCCGCAGATAATATTTAAGTCATAAAATATGGGGAATGCAAGACGTGACCTTGTTAAAGATTGTTGTCGATTACGAAATTGAATATAATATAACCACCACACTCACTCGACAAAAATCGTTTTTAGGTAACAAAATCACCTGCTCACTGGTTAAATAGAATTTTGCCATTAGGGCTCCCTATTTTCTCATATTATAATGCATGCAATCGAAATCAACGCGAGTGTTTATATATCTGTGTTCAGTGGGGATTTTATCAGTTTTTGCGTAATTAATAGTAATCGTGTGTATGTGTCTGTTGCATCGCAATCAGTGAACATATCATCACAGTCGTGAAGAGAATGATAAATGTATGAAAGGTTTTTATGCGAAATTGGTACAAGTATTAGTTAGACTTTTGTAATAATGTTAACATATCATGCAACTTGTGTCGATTTTTCATAAAAAGTGTATCTCTCTTAGATTTAGAGGAGTAAATGTTGTGCATGCGATGCACATGAAACACGCTTGTGTGTGTGGATATGGGTGGGATTGAACTCTTGCAATAGGAGTTTTTGGTCGCCTTCTCTCCTTTTTACTTTGTTTAGCGAGGAATTTTTCTTGCAATCCCACCCAAGCTACTATACAGCGTGCATTTTGCAGATGTAAAATCATGATCACTCGCCTCTGCCTCCATAGCCCTGTTTTAGCTGTATGGAATATGGAAGAGTTTGTTCTTGTAAAGATTGAGTTTTGTTGGAGATAAGGATTTTATTGATAAATGTAGTAGTTAATAAAAAAAATGAAAAATTGATCCTATAAACCTTTGTTAAAAATCGGGACATGGTTGTTTTGTGAGGAATGATGTAATTTTAATGAAATAGCCTTATTCGTGTTTGCTCACATGAAAGCAATTGTTTTCCTTTGAAAGCCAATAAATAATGGAAGACAAGTTAGTAATTCTTGAAAATGATATTGAGTCACGTAGGAGCAATCTAAAATTGCGTTTTTGAGAGAGAAAATGGGAAAATTGTGAATGTAAAGTGGGAATGGCTTTGTTGTCTTGTAGTAAAGAAAGACTGGATTGTTTACCTGTCGACGAAAGGGATAGTTACCCCATTTTATTTTATATTTGTGTAGGAAACAGAAAGAGAAGACAAATGATGTGGTGATTGATCGCTCGCAGTGTGATGTGGATCCAATTCTTTTGGCCCATTTTGCGGCTTGGCGAACTGAGCCACTTTTATGCCGCGAGAAGTCGGTCTTCCTCCAGAAAATGTATACTGAGGAGATTGACCCCTGTCTTACTTTTGCAAATGTTGCTCTAGTCAGCAGACTTAGGAAGGCTATTGAAGATAATTCTATCTGGGTGGAGCCACTACCGGAAAAAGATCGTACGAATGTTCCAAAGTGAGTTAAGAGCTGGTTTTAGTTATCATTACTTGAAAAATTATATATCAATTAAAATTGGCGTTTTCAATTACATTTTAAATTGGACTTTAAATTTATTAAAGGGACTGTGCACTTTTGTCGTGTCCAAGAATTTGCCATTACCGCATGCGTTTCGCTTTCGACTCAGATGATTGGTTTGACATTTCCAAGTTTTGCAGAGATCGCGTAAGTTGATTTTTAAACTTTTCGATAAGTAAATTCCGCCTGATTTCAATGTAAAAGATAATTAATGAAAATTCCTTTGTTTCCTTTTCCTGACCAGATTGCTGCAGTTTGTGAGTTCCTCAATTACTTACGTTACATCAAAAACGGTCTGGTGAAAGCTTCCGTGGACGACACATATTGGGAAATACTCCGTCTAAGAAAGCAATTGGCACTGGCGAAGCTTGGAATTGCAATTTCATAATAAATCTGAAATCCTTACACGTGTTTCACTCCAAGTGATGTACATTACCAAGATGATTTTCGTGTCCTCCACTGTCCCATCATATCGTCATGTAGTCACATGGACTGTGTCGTCACCAAATAAATTCTCCAGTGAAAGTATATAATTTAATTATGATAAAGGGATCGCATTTGTTTTGTACTGAAAGCCAGCAGCGAGCCATTGTTAAGCTAAACTACACGGACATGCTCACACGAGACTGAAATCTATGAAGAAAAGGTTTAGACCCACCTGCAAAACATATACAGAGTTTTTCAATCTTTTTCTTCCAACTAGAATATTCTATTTAGATTACCTGTCACTAATTCATTTGTCAAATATTTTGTGCAAGTAGTTAATCCCGATATTTAAACATTGGGCAATGGAAATACTATGGATTCATTCATCCACCTACTCTGACTGTTGTTGTTGCAAGCAAGGATCAAAGTTGAACATGAGCAGGATCACGTCGGAATTTAGAAACCGTAGAAATAACTCCACTTCTAAAATGTATTTCCATACGAGACTAATCCTCTCATTAACTCAAGCATAATATCAAAAAACTTTCTTCCAAACACGTTCCTGTTAGCTATATTTCTCTTCTACCTTCCTTTCAAACACAATATAGATCAAATTCTAATTGTAAGCAAGTGCCAAGTGTCTATGAGGTAAGTAAAGAAATGCGTTGAATGTCTCGATAGCTCGAATCATTTCTAATTTAGGTAAAAGGGAACTCGTCCCGAAATTCGTTTATATTAGTAAGTAGTTGGTAAATACAGATAAGAATAATATATTTTATGAGAAAATAAACTTTTGAGGGATCTGAAGTTGCCAACTTGCCACTCTTGATGTTAACGATGATTGGTTACACGTTTGAACAAAAGATATTGTGTTTGTAAAAATGTAAAAATTAATTCGCAGAGAATACTCCTTCAGAATAATTGGATAGTGGTAAATTGTATAACTGTGTTGGTATTTAATCTAAATTTTATTGCAAGTAACAAAAATACGAATTACGAAATGAGATATGTACACATCGAAACTTTGTTAGTGTTTGATCACCGTCTAAAATATGGTTTGGTAATAGAACACTAATTAAAAATTCTGTCCTCACATTCAAATGAAAATTTAACCAGTTGCTCAAAATTGGGAAGTATAATATTTAAAATGGTAATAGGAATCCAGTTACATTTTATAGAGTATTTGGATGATATGACGCTGCTCGAATGTTGTAATCTTAATGGATCTGATTAAATCTCAAGCGTAAAATAGGTTTTGATTTGTACTTTTGGAATAAACAATTTTCTCATTGAAACTCTTTGACGTCGATCGGTAACAGTAAACTATGTGATTTTTTAAAGAATTTTACAGTCAACAGTTTAGCTTGCCGCACTAAGCAGGTATATAAGTAAATCATGGATGTATAAATACACTTGCCCCCACTAGGAAAATTCAAACAAAAACAATACCAGGTGCTCCAAGGTTTAAACAAGCTTTTAGCCATTTCGACAATCCTCTCACTAAAATCCAATTTACAATTTGCAAACTAAGCAAAATGCCAAAATGTTTAACATGGACAATTTTCAAAGTTGTGGGCGGAGGGCTCAATCAAGCCAATTCTTTTTCTATGAATAATATGGAAACCAAATAACGCTAGAAAGATTTAAAACGCTATATTGCGAAAATAAAGGGAGATTCGTTAGCAGTCATGCATTATTGTGGCGATTAGTTGACGCAAACCAGTAAACCTTTGTAATTCACAATTTAGCGGAAATGTGCTAGTAACTGTGTAATCATTAGATTAGTCAGTGAAGCTGTATATAAACTGTATTGAATGAATCGAGAGTAAATACTACTAAAGTAGTATAGATATATTTCGAATCTCTCTAATTGACTTTGTGACTGTTGCATATTTAGTCGATATTTCGCGTATTTTTTCTCTTAATGATAGTCCTCCAATAAACTGGTTATAAGAGTAATACTTGTATTACTGCAAAATCATATTTGTACTGTATTATATTACTGTTTGAGTCATAAACATTTAATTGTATAGCTCGCTATTATTATAAAAGAGTAAAGGCATGTGATTTGTTGTCCTCGTAAAAAGATGACTTGTCGTACGTAAAAATGGTTCACTTAGCGAATTTTTGGATTTTATCTCCGAACTAATNAAGAGTAAATGTTAAAAACAGATACTTTTAGTCGATATAGCTGATAATAGCTGAACAGTGAAGAATTTAATGTAGAATATATCGTATATAGAAATGAAATTCTGTACATGTCTAATCGTTGTTACGCATTTATAAAAATGGGTATATGAAAAAAGCATGCGAATAAAATTGCGTATCGAGTCAGTTCGTATAGAAAATGATGAATTTGCTGTCATAAATGAAAACAGTCCTGCTGATGCTACTCAACCAAAAAGTCATGTACTAATCTGTGCCTAACTCATTTCCTGGAAAAATGATGAAAAAAATTAGCATAAATCTGTCAATACTCTCATCCCTCCTTTTTTCCTCCCGAATCTTGAAAGATTTACTTTGCAAGCATCGCAATCAATTCTTTGCTTCGTCGTCCCACTCTTCCAATGCTCAACATTCTCTTGACTAATCCATCCTTCCAGGCTTCTCTCGAAGGAAAGAGGTTACCTTTACTGGCGCCCAGAAAAACAACAACATAGCACACAACATCATCACCGGCCGGCCGGCCTAGAGCCAACAAGAGATTTCATCGACCTTGTCCCCCAACCATCACAGTGCGTACTGCTCAAGTAATCTACGAACAACGTTTTGTGTATGTGTGTGTGTGGAAAAAAAAGAGAATTCCATGATACTTCTTTTGCTCACTCACTTTCAGCCTTCCTGCCTTCTTCTTGCACCCACTTGACTTTTTTTCTCCTGTCGAGCACTCCACTACTCGTGGCACTAGTGCAGTGTGCCGGCTCTCAAGGAGAGAAGAAGCGACCCTGACCAGGATCAACAGGCGAGAGAGTCTTTCCCAAAGTTTAACTGTGTGCCTAGTTACGTGAGGTTAACTTGATGTGAATGCACATGTATATATATGTATATATATGTATGTTTGACTCTTCACCAAACTCTGGGAAGA
Organism: Sinodicranocentrus sp. ZH6; assembly: GCA_027743935.1. Lineage (NCBI taxonomy): Eukaryota > Metazoa > Arthropoda > Collembola > Entomobryomorpha > Entomobryidae > Sinodicranocentrus > Sinodicranocentrus sp. ZH6. The sequence continues at coordinate 5,036 of JAHZNA010001692.1, forward strand.
GCGACATGAGCGGGAGAGAGCTCACTCTGTTTTCCTCATCCTCCTATGCCACTCGTCGTGGTGCACTCACCCAGGCAAGTTTAGTGAAACACTGTTTCACAGCTTTGCTGTGCATTCCACGTTTTTTCGTCCCTCTTCCTTGGGATGATGTCGCTTCCTAAAGAGAAGACTCCTTCTCACCGTCACACAAGACCATGTGCTTTGCTGCTCGTAGACAGAGAAGGAGAATGAGACAGAATCTCTGAGAGAGAGAGAGAAAGAGACATTGCACTGGTCCAGTTGCCACGTGCCAATGCAATGAACTCTGTAAGCGCAGAGTGGTAAACAAAAGCAAAGCAAAGCGGGAGGAAATAGTCTGGATTCCTTTTCCAAAGGAAAAAAATCTTTTTTGCCCCATTCCTCAAAGCTTAGCTAAAGAAAGTCTCCCGGGGAAAGAGAAACATGCTTTGCACTTTTTGTCATTGACAGAGGGCCGAACAACAAGAGGCATCTGTAACCTATTGACTATGCCAAAAATTCATTATGCATTCTCAAACCAAAAGAGGACTCGACCAGTTTTAAAAAAATCTCAGATAAAAGAGTCGAAATAGATCGATGATGAGAAATATAAAGTTTGAGTGGAAAATACGCTTCTCGGAAAAGATCAAGAGACATGAACAAGTTAGGTTGTATCCCGTCATCATATCTTCATCTTGATAAATGGCCAAGTGAGCAAGAGAGAGAGAGAGAGAGACTAAACAGCTTTTTTCTCTCTTTATAATCCGTCTACTTCTAGACTGACAGAATGAACATTCTGGATTGCAAGTGAGATAGGAGGACAAAGCAAAAAAGAATTGAAGCAGAGTTGCAACTACTTCTCTTAAAAATGACTAATAGCTATAAATCTCAATTTACCACTGGCTCTCTATATACATCCTTTGCAGAAACTGTTTTTACTACTCAATTATATGAATGATCATGACAGAATGATCATTAGCAGAGTCGGAGAGTACTTTTTTTTGGCTACAAGATGGAAATTGGGAATGGCTGTATAATATTCTTATGAAATATAGTATCCTTGTGCAACATCCCATCCACTCCATGCATTCCGACATGTTATCGATTTTTTTCTTCATGTTTTTTCCCTTCTCAAATTACAATGCAATCTGGGGAAAAAATAGTTTGTAATGGATGCGGAAAAAGTGTTCTCTACGGCGCACCCCATCAACGTTCCTCTGTGTATACGTTTTTAAAAAAAATCCTTCAAGAAAATAAATTTCCTTGGGGTTTAGGCATCGAGGATGTTGTTTTGTGAGTATAAATTCTCCTTCCTATTCATTAAGATTGCTATAGTGCGCTATGGGTTTAAAAGCAAATAGCTTTTTTGCTAGTATGAGATTTCTTCTCACAAGAGAGAAAAGAGCCCACCTCCTCCTACCAATTCAGCCTAATGCTTATCCCATGATAGATATACAGAGATTTTCATACATCATATATCCAGTATTTCTATAATAAAAAAAGAAGGAATGTACCACCCCTAAATGTACAGTCTATCCAAAAAGTGGTGGTGAGTGTTTGAAAAAAAAAAACAATTTTTTCCCATATTTTCCCATTAAAAAATATTTTCTATTCATTTTTAATCCTGCCTTGAAAGTCACTGATTACCACAGAGATGATTGATTAGCAAAAGGAAAAACGCGTTTTGCCGAGAAAAAAAGTGTGCTCCTCTTTGCACTCTCTGTTGAATGATGTAAAGCTCAGAGAGAGTCTCTCGTGTAGTGGTTTACTTTACCCCGAAGTGTATACAGTAATAAAGAACTTGTGTAATCTGCATTGCACACTAACATTGGCAATCCACTTCCACAAGACGAGTCAACAAAAACTCAAAGAGAACATGAAAAAGTGTGCAGAGAGTAGTTTTCAAGTTGGCAACTGCCATTTCTACCGAAAAACTACCTTATTGTAGATATTTACTCTGTTGTTTCTCCTCTTGTGTGTACATTTTTATGCATTATCCATTCCTATGACAACTCTTTCCACTCTAGGAGCTCGGCATTTTTACGAATATCTTTCTACCATCTAATATATCTTGGAATCAGCAAGCTATAAAAATTCCCCTTGTTTTCTCAACAAAGCTGTAAGAGATTATTATATGACTCTCTTATTGTTTTGCATACACTCCAGGTAATAAAAATTCTGTAGAGGAGACAACATGGCAATGAAAGGAGAAAATATGGAGCGAGAACACGACTAAAACTCTAAATTAACCTATGCATGCAAGCAAATGACTCTCGTTCTTTTGTTTCTCCTTCCCGTCTCATTTTTTTGGTGCGAGTTGAGTACGTCAGTACGTGTGTTGTTGTCTTTTTTCATTATACTCACGGAATGGGGGAGCAGTGTCAAAAATTTTATTGTTTTCACAAACCAGACCTAGGTGTCGTCTCCTTCCTTCCTTACCAATATTATTTTTCTAATCCCTTTTTCATCCAATGATCCAATATTACATTTCTTTTATCCTCAGCCAACTATGAGTGCCCTCAGTCCTTGGAGAAAACGGATCCGGGATTGGGAAAAGTAATTTCCAGGTGGAGAGATATTCTCTGGAGGGAATAAAATCTTAAGGAAAACTCGATTCCACACTGACTGACCTACCCCATATATCTTTGGTATGCACTCAGCAAAAAAGTAAGGCACATATAGTGCGCGACCATGACCATGGCCTTGCCTTGCCTGCCTCTCTCACTCTCTGTGTCTCTTCAGTGAGCAAGAGAGGAGGAAAGGCAGGCAGCTTTTTTCTGCAGTTGCACTGGTTGCAGTCAGCTTGCATCTTGTACCATCACGAACTACGACCATGTGAGTGCGAGAGTGAGTGTGTGATGCTATGCTCCACTCTTTTTTAGAAAGCACGTGGAGTCAATGGACCGCTGTTAGCTGGTGGTTCAGTCACCAGCATTGGGTAAGACGTATACAATGCACATTCTCCGCGTGGTAGTGGTGATGATGCGACCATGAGAAAACTTGTGTAACTAACTTGGGTCTCGCAGCATTCACTAGCAGACCACGAGAAGAGTTCATCTCTCTCTCTCACTTCGTCCTCTAGATTATCCTATGGGGTTACCGGCGATTGGTAAAGTGTGTCATACTTGGCCATTCCTCTGCGAGGGCGACAAAATGGAAAAAGTATTTTGCCTATGTGGAACAAGTAAAAAATAAATTATGCTTTTTATGTGTAGGTGTTTTTCTCAGATTTCGAAATGATGAGCGTCACATTGCTTGGGAATATGATTCGTTGGAAAAGCTTTGTAAAGATGAGGCATCTATGGTGAAAGGAGAAATGTTGACGTGGGAGTGTGTATCCATCTTCAAAGGAGAGAAAGTAGGATTGGAATCTACAACGTAGAATATTGATCGACTTCCTGAAATTCAACTCGTGTAGGTGTGTTCTTTGCATTGGATGCTTTGAGAATACTGAATAGCTAGTTTATTGAAAGGAATGGAAAATCTGTTTTCTTTGAAGAGTGTTTTCCCTTGCTTGTGCCAATATGATAAACATGTCCTTTGTGTTGCTTCAAGATGAAACCCTTTTGTGCCCACGCAGCAGAAGGAGGACAAGGAGTTGGTGTATCTAGGAATAAGATATTGATTTATTATCTCTGATTAACAGACTTGAAAAATATACGGTTGGAAAAGGAGGAGGAGAAAGAAAGTGAAAATGGAGGGATTCGACTTTGATGTGTTCTCGAGTCAAGAGTCAATATCATCCTTCACGAACAATATTATCAACCTTTCCACCTTTCTCATCCACCTACACATATTCTTCAAGTAAAATATTATGTAACTGTTTCCTGTGAAGCAATAACAAAGGAATTTTTTAAGCAACAGAGGGCTTTTCAGAGGAATTGTTTTTCCTCCCTTCACACGGAATCTCCCACGTCACCGTGACATTTTCATGAGAAAGAAAGCAAGCAGCATATCATATTTAATTAAACAGAGGTTTTATTTGTCACATAGAGGCTGGATTCTTGAGCTGTAAAATATAATTAATCTGCTTCACTGAGCTGAGCATCGTGTGAGAGGTGTTTGTCTATCTTTGGAAATCGAACTTATGGACAACATACCATTATCGATTTCCGAGAATGAAGAGAGGTGTAAGCAATACTATTCAAGCCATGAAAAAACCCAGCTGCCCAACACATCAACTCCATTCCACCGTGAGAAGGAAATAAACATAAAAAAAGACAGCGTCCACTCTTACACCAACAAAGGAAGCTTTGAAAAGCGCCACAAAATGTGTTGCATTTGGTCAACGACCATATTTTAATAACCGTTATGCCCTCATTCTCCCTCTCTTTGTAATAATAAGCTATTTTAATATCAGCTCAAGGATGACAATAAAAATGCACGTTTTTTTCATTGTTACCCTCCACCACAACTAGGTGGCATGGTTTTCAGCAATTTTACAATTCTCAATCATAATTAGTAATTAAAACTGTAGAACTGCATAGCAAAATATATAGCCGTGCTATCCCATACCCTACAGCAGTCGAGCCATCCATCCCACTTTCATCGATTAAATTCTCTTTTCCACAATTTCAATTTCACACAGGAAGACAAACAGGGAGTTTCGTAAATGGTATGAATATAATATTACCACCATAGGACAAACAGAGAACACAGGAAAAGAGAATGAGCTGAGCGGCAATGGAATGAGTAATCTAATAATAATGATGCCGTTTTATATACCATCCCCTCCTCTTACCGTTGTCTCTGTGTTTGGCAGGAAAGCTCATATATGCATTACACTCTCGAAGTGTGTGTGTCAGAGAGAGAGAATGGAAAAACGGGTTAAATTATATGGATAGCAGCATACGGCTCGGTACATTTGCACCAAGTTTGGAGGTTTTGCTCCTTTACAAAGTCAAATGATACGATGACATATGTATTATGATAGGCTTAGGCCGTTACTAAATTTCAACTTTGTGATCATGAGAGGATCGTCATATCCTCATCTGAATTTATATACCTAGTACCTTTCCGTCTATGACTTTTTCTCCACCCCGCACCCCTATCAAACCCCATACATACATAGATGTATCACTACTTATTAAGGCTATTCTAGAAAATTTACAATCAGATATCAATATGCACGTCTTCTATTATTATGATATATCCCATAGAGGATGAGGGAGGACAAGGGAATATGAAGCTCATTAAAATAAATATTCTTTTTTTGCTCCTACTACGCTTGCCTGCTCGGAAAGCGTTGATGAGGCTTTTATGACAAGGAAAGCTTCTCATCATCATCACCGTCAAGATTCACCCCGTGTCTCTTTGTAAGACTTCCTTAAGAAAACTCCAGCCAAAAGGAGACATGGAAAGATATTATTTTTTCTCTCAATTGATATACCCAAAACCAAGAAGAGGGAATGAAGAGGGGAATTAAAAAAAATTGTGTGAAGAGTACTTTTGTAAGGAAACACGAGCTACCTACATGAAACAGAGTACAGTACTTCTCCCCTCTTCTCTTGTTGCGTGAGCATGATGTAAAAAGCGCGTCGCGTGTCCTTTTCCCGAGTGTACTAGACTGGAGGTAATAACATTGGTGGAGTAGGAGAATGTGATGTACATCATCACAGAAGAGAGTGGAATCATTCTAATCATCTTATGAATGTAATAAGCATGATACAAGATGACATATTGTGTGCATCTTGGTCATGACTTGAACACACACATACACAACTTGTCTTGCTTGCTAGAAAATCCCATGTCAGTCAGTTAGTCACTGAGTCAATACAAATTCACCCAGTGTTTCTCTTCTGGATGACATGAGAACAGGGGTATGTGGGAATCTTTAAGATATCTCTAGTAGACCAACGAAGGAAGGATACTGCACAGTATTTTTTGTTCTCGTTTTTGCTTCGCTCTATTCCAGCTAGCTTTTTGTTCGAGAGTACTTGCCACCATGGACAAGTTGGGATATTGCCCAGATGTACAAAAGCATGACGATCACGGCCAAACGACCGCTCTTTTTTTCCATCACTGGTAGTGTAACAACTATAAGACGGAAAAATGTATGGAGAGAATTCTCATAAAGGAAGTGTGAGCCCTCTGCGGGTAGGGATATTCGCTAACGCTTTATCTTTTACAACATTTAGAAACACGTTCTATTATGTATATCCATATTATACAGCTTTTGAACACTGACATTTATGGAAACCGACTTTTCGGAAAAATATGTGAGGAGGATAGGGACATAAAAAAAGTGGCCAGTAGTGTAAACTCTGTTTATTTCTCGTGTTTTACGAGTAGCTCTACTAAACCACCAAACTGAAATCACTATATGGTTGTTTTACCTTCATGGTTTGTCTCTCGACGGTCTTGCGATGCACACGAGAGGAGATGTGTGATGAGAATTGGAGAAAGCATAACAATATGCAGTTCCCAGTGCATTCCATTCATTCCCATATTATCCCCGTGGATATGTACACATTTATCTCTTTTTTCTTCACTGAAGCCGGTACGCCAAGGAATGAGAGGAGCACGGTAACAAATTCGTTTTATAGGATGAAATGAGAGGGCAGCCGGTAAATGCGGTAGCGGATCTATCATATCACTTTTTCCCGAGTCAAGTGAACTCGACGAATGGATAGGAATCGTGGTATTAGTGGTGGAGGAAGCATTGTAAGGATTTGATTTTGATTCCATTGCCAGGATCCCTTTTTCCTCTCTTTGCTCGACATGATGACCTGGCAATTATTCCATTTATCGCACGTCATGTACAATTTAACATGAGGAAAATACGTCGGGATAGTACCTCCTCTCCAAACTAAAGTAATGATGCTTATGCTTAAATGTGTATTACTTTCAAGGGGGAAATGATGTGGTTCGTTATGTGAAGCAGGTACGTCTGCAAAAAAGCAAGTTAACAAGTAAAGCTCACCACACTCGTGTGATGTAGTGCATTACTGCCAAGAAGAATAAGCAAGATGTACAGCAACAGCATGTCATGCATGTAATGTTGTACATTGAACGCCTTTTATTGTATGGACTGCAGACAATCTTCTACAATATATATGTGTTCAATAACTTGTGTGTGTGTGTGTGTGTCTGTATACGTAACAATTTCCAAGTCCGGATCGAAAAGGGACAAAAAAATGTAGCTGTTATATGTGTATATTTCATTATTTTACAAGAGCATACCGCTCCTCCAAATGATACATCATCGTAATCATAACGAGAAGGGGCATCCTTTTCAACGGGAAATGAGCGAGGATGGCATTTAGCAAACATAAAAACCATTTCATCTACCCATTCCACATAAGATAGGAAAGGGATTCTAATGATGATCGACTCTCTCACCAAAGACCAACTCGGTGACTCCTGACTCTCACAAAAACTCTGGCTTAATAAGGGGGAAAAGAGTTAAAGGAGAAACTTGGAAAAAACATCATGTAAGTGCTGCACACATATATAGAGAATGCACACTCCACGAAATCCTGTTTCCTTCCACGAGAAAAAGCCACCTTTATTGCATCCACCGCTGCCACACACACCGACAGGAATTGGTGGCCACTCCACATAATACATTTAAACGGAAGAATAGACGAGATAGAGATAGCACCTCTTTACTAAATAAAAATCTCTACTACATGTTTCGTGAGCACCAGGCACACTCTTGTGTAAAAAGGTGAATGCATACATGGAGATGGATATAGCTAATGTAGATACTTTAAAAAAAACTCTTTCTATAGCTCCACAAAATAATGGAAAGGAGCCGTTCACACTGTAGATATATGGAATACTATAATATAATATGATGGTATGTAATATTTTAACAAAAAGTGTTGCTCACTCTTTGGTAGTTTTTCTTCTTCTCTTTTTTCGTGTACATGGATAACATAAGTAACAACTCATATATACATGTATGATGATGATATAAGATGATATAACCCATACACACAGACAAGATTACATCCATCTAATTTTTTTTCCTCCCTTTTGGCCGTCGGGTTTTATATAATGTGGTGAGTGTCTCAATCTCTCGTTTTGTTTGCTCCTCTTGTTTCTCTCACAACTCACCTCTCTCACTCTTCGCTCGCAACTGGGAACAGGAAAATGAGTGTATGTTACTTTTTAGAGTAAAAAATCTCTCTCTCTCTCTCTCTCTCATTCTCTGTGGTTTTTAGAGAGCATGGGTTTATACCATCCATACACTCATATTTTCTCAAGCTTTGTAATATTGCAAATGTGTATAGGATGAAGAGAGAAGGAGCGAGTAGTTCACTCTTCTGCTGACGAACGACAACAAGAGGAGAAAAAGGAGATTTTGACGACGACCGTGATGACGATGATATGGAGAAGTGCACAAATCCTAATGTACAGGGAGGAATAGGAGAAAATGCTTTTGATGTGTGCTCTAAGTCGACGAGCATTATTTTTATAAATGTGTACATATTGGCACTATATTACTACTGCCCCTTTTTCATAAAGCTGTTTGAGAAAAACTAGCCTCACCGTGTGTGTATGGGAGGCTATAGCTAAAAAGTGTAAAAAAAACTACATATTTCGAGTTTATCGTAGTGCGGTGGTACGAATACAAGAGAAGTGGTGACTGACTCTCAAAATTCACAAGAGTTACGTTGAGTTTGGTTTTTTGGAGTTTTTTTCTCTCTCTTTCAACTTCTCTCTCCTTTAGCAGCTCTGCTTCACAAAAAGAAAGAGAGACGAGTAAAGTGGTCTGCTTTAAGCGAGAAAGAGAAGAAGGTCTGAGAGTGGAGGAAAATACATCATCATCATATCATCCTCATATTCGTACAAATACAACACTTTGCACACACACACACACACACATACCAAATCTAACTTACTCGCTTTACTGTGAGGCTCGTCTCACAGGACAAAATACTTTTTATACCCTTGCTACTCACAAAACCAACATCTCCTTCCGATTCCGATTTTTACCAGAGCAACTGTGAACACTGAGAGGAGGAGAAGGAGAAGTGGAAAAATATATAGATATATATATATATGTGAAGCTGTCTCTGCATATTTATGCATGTGGTGTGTATATTCAATTGTAAAGAAAATGTACCTTCTTGTGTGAGTGAGAAGAATATCATCATCATCAGCAGCACCAGCACAGCATCCCCACATTGGACTTTGGAAAAAAAGTCACTTTGACTCTCTCGGAGAATGAGGAGGTGAAGGAGCGCTAAAATAAATGAAAAATTAACTCTTTCCCTGGAAACCTCCGTGTGTGTGTGGATTGTGTGCACTTTTTGAGGATCTATATATATATATATTTGCTTCCTCTTGGAGAATTGGAAGAGGGGACTGATTAGAGAAAAATGTTACACTGAATAATAAAAAATAGTCATAATATTTTTTTTCTGAGTGTGTGCAGCGTAATATTACTCAAAAAAATGACTCACTAGTGCCCTTACACTTGGTGACGAAGCTATTGTTGAACTTCCTCTGGGGAAAATGACAAAGTGAAAGGGAAAAGTGTATTAGTGTGTGTGAGAGAGAGACTTAAATGCATCAGGCTGCTCATTATCATCGCATATCATATCGAAGAGCTAGCGCTGTTGTGTGTTCCATCATCATCTCGGCTGCGGCTTTTTTCCCTTCTCACTTCTCTCACTTTAACTTGGTTTGGGTTTGACGCGGGACTGCTCCACACTCTCATCATCATCTGAGCTCCTTCCCGTAACTATAATTTTCCCTTCCAAAACCAAACCAGAGTTTACTCACCTTGATCATCTCAGTCAGCCAACAGCCAAGGAGGATAAAGTGTAAGAGTCGGTGCGTGAGTGTGTGAGGAACAAAAGGGAATTATTTAAACTGATGTGTGTATTTATTGAGTCAGCTCAATCAAGACAGATATAGTAACTCGGAACGTTTGTTTTAGTTAGGCTTATCATGGTGGTCGTTTTGGATTTACACTTTGGGGTAATGCCTTCATCCCCATTGGGACGTGATGAGTGGTTGCACAATGAAGGAAAGGTGTACTGCGGGGTTAAATAATAGGAGCTTAATAGGGCTCAAAGTTATGTCAAAATTTTCCTTGCAAGAGGAAGAGCAAAGGTGTTTTGAGGATTTCCAAGAGAATCTGCTTCCGCCTTTTGTTGTTGTTGTCGGAGGAAAATGTTTAATCAGTGGTGTAAAGTAAAGGCTGACAAATGGAGGGAATTATTATCACCTTCAAGTGGACATTATGGGGAGGATGATGATATCAGGCAGGGTTATCACCAAAAATGATGTTATTCCACAAGGGACAAGTTTTATTTTTAGAAGAGGTCAACTAAACTAGTATTACAATGCAATCTGTGCAACAATATCAGTGCTTTAGTAATAAACGGGGATTCACAAGTTGCACTACTAAAGTTAGCTAAAAACAAAAAAAAGGCAAGCATTGACTAAAAATGTGAAGTGTGGGGTGAGAATGCAGGAGGACATAAAAAACTGTGGGGAAGTTTACTTGTGAAAGGGTATTTTTAAAAAGGAAACTTGTTTTTGAAGTATTGAATTATATAGTGGTATCTTGCACGTAGTGGTTTGAGATAGAACAAATAGTAAAAAAGTTATATATTTTTTGGGACAAGAAAACTTTGAAAATCCGCTTTCCCTGCGGATCACCAAACTGAATACGAAATGGGGATTCAGCAAAAGGACCCGGAATACCTTAGTGCCAAGTATGGGTTCATTCGTGACCTCATCCAGTTCCACGAGAGTCGTGGGACTGGGCTAAAGTGTGACCCGAAAATTAACGGGAAAGAGGTCGATTTGTATTTATTATACCAAATTGTGACGTCTCATGGCGGTTGGGAAAAGATTAACTTAAGGAATGAGTGGGACAAGCTTTTAGAACATTTTCACCTCCCCCGCTCGACAAATGGAGGGGTTGCCATTAAACAAATTTACCTGAAGTACCTTGAACTGTACGAAAAGATTCATTACCTGGGGGAAGATGTGGACGCCAAGGATGAGGACGAAGACACATATGAAGACTTTCGGGGGAGGAGGCGTTACCCAACGAACAAGGTAGCTGGTTCTCATCATCATCATCACCACCATCATCATCATCATCACTCCACCCCCTCCTCCCACGGTCATCATCACGCCAAAGAGGTAACCGACCATAATAGATCTCAGCTAGGGCTCTCGTCCAGACTCCTAGAGACGTCCGACTACGACGGACTTCTTCTTTCCCTCCAAAGTCCCCTTCCGAATGAGCAGGACATGGCGATAAGTGTGTGTACCCTTTTGTCTAACGAGACAAAGCATGTGCTTCGCTTTTCCAAGTCTCCAGCCATCCTCAACATGTTGCTTGCTCATGCTGGCATCTATCAAGACTGTGGTATGCGTCTTCTCATGGAGGAAACGTACAGGACAGGGAGGGACATGGACTATGCCGAGTTTTGGGATGAGGTGCTCCACCAGCCGGACGCGAGACAATTGCTTTGCGAGTGCTTCGTGAGGAGGGTACAAACTAGCCTAGGACTTACGGACGACGAAGGTGCAATTCTTTCACAAATACGTGAAATAGAAGATGGTGACCTGCCAGAGGAGGAAAAGTTCTCTTTAGGAACTGCTCTCCGACTCAGATTGGCCAGAATAAGGGAGTCGAAACCAGTGCCCGCCAATGTGACTCCTCTGGAAGAAGAGCCAAAGTCAGTATCAGGCTGAGAAAGGAAAGGACGAGGAAGAGAAAGGAAAGAATGTGGAGAGGAATGAAAACGATGACGAGAAAATAGAAACAGAGGATGAAAAAATGGAAACGGAAGATGAGGCGCCAATCGCAACAACGTCTTCATCCTCTGTGTCCATAAACGCAACAGAGCTCAAGTCTGACGTAGAGGTGAAAAAAGAACCTGAAGCAGAGCCTGTCTCTCAAGATGAAGCTATGGAAGAAACTGACAATGACTGCGTTGTATTAGATTCTGAAGTTAAAAGCGAGCCGACTCGGCACTGTTGTTCGAGTTGTCCTTGTCAAAGATTAGTTGAGGGTGGGTCAACCGACTCCATCGAGTTCAGTATTGAGCAGTCGACTTCAAAGAGTGGAATGCTTATGGACGAATCTGGAGATGGTCCTACAAACACCCTGCCGTTTACTCTAGCCCGAACACAGCACACGGGGGACAAGGTGGGTCAGCGAATTTGTCAAATCGCTCACATCCTGAGGAACCTCAGCTTTGAACAAGATAATGCAAGCGTGATGGCAAAAAACGCAACCCTTATGAGATTCCTCCTTGTGGCAGCAAACTGCTCATTTGGATCCCTTCCACAAACCTCGTTCGACATAATTGGTAACATTTCCAGCTATATCCGACTAGAAGAGCCCCTCCGTGACCCGTTAACATCAATGTTGCTTACGTTAGTCACCTCTGGAATCTTCTCCTCAGATAGGTTTAAAGTTCTTCGCAGCCTAGAAGCCCTTCGGGAGTTGACCAAAGTGGAGGGGAATGAAAATGTTATTGCGAGATATATCGAAAATCGCGTCTACCGCAGAATGTGTGACTTGCTCACATTGAGCGACATCATGCTCCTTATCTACACACTCGAGTGTATCCTCTCCATGACGGGTTTGGGAGAAGCAGTCTGCGATGAAATTGTCCGTGTTCAAGGCTCCGTCGCCACTCTCGTCTCCCTAGTCACTGTGGAAGCGCAGAGCTACGGACCCAAAGGCTGCATCCTGATGCGAGTTGTGGAAACGGTGACAGGCTCGTCAACGGTTACCCCTCAGCCAACCGCGACCTCATTAGGTGGACCATCAACTTCTGCATCAACTTCTACCCCTTTACAGCTACAACAACAAACTCAAATTCCAATTGGAGTTGGACCAGCTCCTCTGCCATTGGGCAGTCCGACGCAACACCTGTTGCAACAGCAACTTCAGCAACCACCAATCGCTTCCCCTGTACTGGCACCTGCAGCTACCCGGCCACTAAGCCACCCGCCGCCTGCAACTTCGCCAGGACTTAAATACGTCACTGGAACAACAACTATCGTGCCCCCAGTGCAAAATCAAAATCTTCCTAATATTCCCAAATCGGTAGGAATCCTACCTTTGCATTCTCTGGCAAATCCTTCGATTGTCAGTAACAGTCAAGTGTTCACCAATCCTTCCTCCTCTACTCTGATGAATCATCTGAGCTCGCCGAACTCAATCCAAGTGGGAAATCCTGGACAGCAACAAGTTTACCTTCCTTTGCAATCACACAGTGTGCCTGTGGCACAGCCTTTGGTAAGCGGCGGCGGAGCTAATCCGGCTTTCCCAAGTGCTCTTCCTGTCGGATCCATTGACGCCCACCAACCTCATCAACAAGCAGCGCAACTTGTTAACAACACGAATGGAAATGTTCCAGTCGTAGTCAGCGTACCGCCTCCCTCTGCAGTAGTTGTCCAAGGAAAAGGTGTTTGTACTCAGGGTGGTGGAGTCCCTGTAGTTGTGCCTGGAGCTCAACCCCTTGTCGCAGTAAATGGAGGCGCGTCTACTGGAGTAGTTACTTTCCCTACATCCCTTGTAACAGGGAATCTTCCCCAAATTGCCAACCACAGTTTGAATCAGCATGTGGTCAGTCCCTCTATCAACCTCATCACACCGAGAGGAACGCTGACTGAGGAAGCTTGGGCTGTAGCCTGGCTCAAGGGCTCTTTTGAGTCTTCCTCTGGAACGTCCATTGAGCAGGGGGAGATCTATCGGATGTATTCAGCCGCCAGGAAGAACCCCAGCGTTGTCTTGTCTCTTGAACAGTTTGTTCAATGCGTAAAGTAAGTATAATAATAATAATAATAATACTAATAATAATAATAATAATATATGAATCAGCATATAATTTTAGTGAATTTCCTCTTCCAAATTAGTAATACTAATTTTTTTCTCCCTACTTTCCTCTATGTACAGGTGTGCCTACGGTGCAAGCGTCGGCCCTGTGATAAAGCAGTTTGGTGGAGGAACCTCTCTACCCTTTTTTGAAGGGATTAAGCCAAAGATTGCCATCCGAGCTGTGACCGTGACGCAGGCATCTCCCGCTCTTCAAGCAGCCGCAGCATGCCTTAAGGCCGGCGGGAATGCAACGATTGTCGCTACCGTGACGACAACAGCTTCGTCTCTAGTGACCTCCTCTTCACAACTAGTTCCTCCCGGTGCTGTCGTCCTAGGAACCACAAGCGCCATCACGATGAACAGTGAGCACAACAATGCAGCAGCTACCACCCCTTCCCCAATCATCCTCCCACCATCAGCACCTGTCTCCTCTCAAGGTAAGAAAACATACAAAACAGTCCTCATCATTCATCCTACTCCTAATTATCTCAACAAAGTTAAACTGTAAGCCAATAGCTGCTTTCCACTGTCAATGTCAGCTCCTTTCCATGCCACACACTAAAAAATACAGACAAACTTGGACCGGCTCAAGGCAACTCTCGCATTTTGTTGCCATATAGCACACAAGTGCATCATATTGTGCGAAGAGTGCGAATGTGTGTGTGTGTGTGTGTTTGGATGTGCGTAAGTGTGAGAAATGCAAGAGTGCAATGGAGACAGAAAGAAGGGTAAACGAGGTAGCGATGAGGAAGAAGAAGAGGAACGAAACGAGCTTGTTGCATGCATCGCATGATGATCGTGCATATGCCATGATACGTTGTGGGGCTTTAGCATTCCCAGCTCCACTCCTCCGTCGCTCTGATGCTCTTCAATATGCGACTCTCGTGATGATGATATGCTGAGGTTGTTTGTGTGTTGCTGTGGTGGGATACCGGTGCCTAAGGAGGTTTTCCATCGTTGTTTTGTTGTTCGTGTGATAAGCACGGCCTCGGCTACAGTGGTTTTATGATGAGTAGGGCGGCAGTGAAAAGAATTTGCACGGGAAAGGATTAGAATTTATGTTGCGCCATTTTTTTACACAGAAGTTGTTGACCTTCCAGCGGGGGAAGGAGCTGGTACGAATAGCAATTCTAGTTCGTCATCTGTAGGAGCGTCAAATACTCTGCCGGTGTCGGTTCACATTCCGTCTCGAGAGATAAAACCGAGTTTGTCGCCCATTCTACAGGCAACGCTGTCCCAACCACCAAAGGCTAAAAGCAACAATAACGCTGGGGTGAGTATTTTTTTTCTTCTAACTTTGTTTCTTACGTCGTTCACATTATCATTTAATTTTTTGGAGCTAGTTGGGGTTAGGGTGGTACATGGAAGGTTGTGGGTAGATATTAATGATTAAAATATGATGTGATTAAATTAAGTCAAAGAAATCAAAAAGTCAGAAAGGAAAAGAGGGTAAGCAAGTTAAGCAGAAAGGGAGCGCTGCAAGTAGTAACGCTGCTGGTGGCGGGATATTATGCCAAAAAATTTCTTCGACATCGTCCTCCTCCAAAGGGAACATCACATTTAGTCCTGCCTCTTCTGCTATTCGAAGTCTGTTAGCTTCTAAGGTAAAAAACGTGGGTTTGCAGAGTGGGCTTGCTGTCTCTTTCCATTCTTATACCTTCAGCCTTTCCTGCCTTCTGTTGCCTTGGGAATGCCTTCTGAATCTACTATGTACTAACAAAAAATGCGTGCTTAAAAATCTATGACTTGCCCAGTGACATTAATAATAACGTAGTGTATAGCGTACAACTATCTAACATTGTCTGAAAGGGATTTTATTAACTCCATGGAGTATTACTACATCTTGAATGTTTCTTGAAGCTGTGGGGGAAAATTATAGCAATTAGGTGGGGAGACCAATTGACATTTGTAATTATTGCCTCAGGTGGCGCAGAGACAGCAGAAAAAATTACAACAGCAGCTCCCAAAGAATTCCAAGTCGAAGTTGGCCGACAAACTTAACTCCAATTCAAAGGATGATCTTTCTTATCCAGGAGAAGTTGTCAAGGTAAATGGCATCGGTCCTGAGGGCCTTGATAAAGCAGAGGAGTCTTCAGCTTCATCTTCAATTTTGAGCAGTGATGGCTCTGACAATTCTGTGTCTACTAAGCCTGCTGCTTCACTTACGTCTTTCCACGGTGTCCTTCATAATGGCCAAGCTGTGAGTTATACTTGATTTGATTTGAATGGCTTTTAGTGGAGTAGTATGAATGCAACTACTACTACTCTGTTACATTTACCGTAGAATATGGATCTGAAAAATGAACTGAATCAAGAAGGGAGCGAGGATGAAATGGGCAAGACTCGTGGGCCCATTAAAGGTATGCTAATTGACCTTTTGGAGCGACGAGTCCCTTCCAGGGAACCGGTGAATGGAATGATGACCGGGAGGGAAATTCGAATCAGTGAAAAAGGGCTCGAGCTTATTGACAAGATAGATGAAAATTTGGCCACACAAGGAATTGCCAATCATAGCGGCAGCACTACCAGTACCTGCACAACTACCAATGACGTACAAGAGTCACAAAAAATGACATTTTATTCGTCCACATCCGACGCCCAGGTATGGAAAGGATTTATTGCTAATAGATACTAATTTATAGTGTAGTAGTACTAAAACAATGGATTTTTACAATGTCCATTCCTTGTTTAGGTTACCCTTCAGGGCCAGGCAGCCAACCCTGCGTGTGTGATACCAGCCGGTGCAGTAGGAACTGGAGGAGCAGTCCTCAATAACTCGGTCGCTGTGACTGGGAACGTGACGCTAGCAAGCGGCGGTGCTAACAACTCTCCTCTCACGCTCCGTACTGGAGTAGGTGGCACTGGCACACAGGTGAAAATTTGCAGTGGGAAAATTATTAGAGTGATAGAGCATACTGTGGGTGCTACAATTGCTCCTCCTCTTTCTCCTGCTATTGCTGAGGTACAGTCATCTGCCTGTAGTATTGGTGATGGGTTTATAGCTGCCGCTAGTTCTACTCCTTCTAATGGAGATGTCACATATATTCTAAGTGGTGGTGGTGGTGGTGATGATATTGACCCTGGTCAAGCTATGATTGTCAATGTTGAGTCAAATTCTTTCGCAACTTCTTCGCTTGCTGAGCCTAATTCTTGTGAAAACGCTGATGGTGACGGAGTTATTGGTGTGGGGGACGTCATTGTTGACGGTGTGGTCGCCATGCCTGATGACTTGAGTAGCTTTAACAACAATAACGAAAGTAGCAACACTCCTTTCACCGAGCAGAATTGCAGTAACGGTGGGGATTTGCTTGAAAAGTTTAACCAGTTTAGTGATCTAATTGTCGTTCCTCCGGAACAGCTCGGTCTTAAGCGACCATCATCTCCACTTTCTTCAACTCAGGGGAGTAATCCTGTTGGATGCTCAGACGATTTGCCTCCTCCTGCCAAGAGACAAGCCGTGGACGCTTCCTGTGCTTCTGGTGGGGAATTCACAGCCCCAACTAGTCTCCCATCATCTACTGCGGTTCTGAGCACTGGTGCATCTACTGCTGTATTTACCACACCTGGAGCTAACCTCACTGCTGTGACAGTCACTCAAGTGCCCGTTGTACATACAACGCTGGCTCAACCTTTTACCACTGTATCATCAGCGAGCTCGGTTGTTATGTCGACTACGAGTAGTACTACATCATTACCTCCTGGTGCTGGAGCACAAGTAGTTCAACTCCCTCTTAGGCTCTCTGTCAACCCGCAGAATCCCCAACAACTGACATTTACACGGCAACTGGTACTTCCCTCAGGACAACAACTTCTCCTTTCTACAGCTCAGTCGCAGGCGGCGCTGCAGGGACAAGTTATCATTTCCAAACCACAAGGTGCGTCCACAGATCAAATGCCAAAAGCTATCATTATTCTTCAACAGCAGCAAGGTGCCGGAGTGAATGCACAAACAGTGACTATTGCCGGAAATGGTGGAACCACGCAAACTCCTCCTATCGCTGGACAAGTGCAACAAGCGCAAATGAGAAGTATTCAACAAACACTAACAACACTAGCAACTGGAACTCTGCCTACCTCTACCCTTTCCTTGTGTTCGGGAGGACTGCCAGTGAATACAACGCTGGTTACTAGCCAGCCAGTGCAAGCAGCAGGTGTGGTGTCAGGTGCCAATTCTTCAGGAGCTGTGTTCCCTCACCATCAAGTAGTTGGAGTCCAGTCGCAGCAAGTACAAGGAAATCCCTCTGCACAGCAGATTCATCTTCCTGTTGTCACCAACCGACCTCAAACGGTAGTTGCCGTTCAGCAACAAACACAGGTTGCCCAGCCTTCAAACCAAACTGCCCGATTGTCTATCCCTCCACAACAAATCCACAAAGTGCCCAATGCCCCTATAGTACAAGCACAAACACCAATGGTTCACCATGTTCAATTGCCTATGGTTCAACAACAGTCGTTGGGCCCAAATGTCCATTCCCAACCCTATTTAGTCCAAAGCACACTCGTTTCGAAAGCCTCTGCCCACAACACTGCCCATTTAGACGGAATAAAGGCGAGTAGCTATCCGCATTTGACATCTGACCAGCTGGACTTGGAGTTTCCATTTTTATGCGAATGGTCTGGCTGTAGTCTCCGCTTTTTAAAACCTGCTCAGGTTGGAAAAATGTTTTAAAAATCTCTCTCATACAAATTGTCAAGGGATGTTCGTTGACTAATGTAAAAAAATGACTTTTAAACAGGTGAGCATGCACGCTCTCAAAGCTCATTGTCCAGAGACGATGGTAGATGCGGTAAAATGTGAATGGGGTCAAAATGGATGTGATCCTTTGCTCCGGAAGCGGTTTTCCTTGATGACCCATTTACAAGATAGG
Organism: Sinodicranocentrus sp. ZH6; assembly: GCA_027743935.1. Lineage (NCBI taxonomy): Eukaryota > Metazoa > Arthropoda > Collembola > Entomobryomorpha > Entomobryidae > Sinodicranocentrus > Sinodicranocentrus sp. ZH6. Next base: position 23,711 of record JAHZNA010001692.1, read on the forward strand.
CACTGTAGTAAACAAGCATTGGAAATGGCACTTTACCGCCGCAAAAATAAAATAGGTAGGAATGCGGACATTGAGTTGGTCAAATCTGTTTTTACCACAAGAATATACTTAAAAAATATGGATATATATTTCTAGAACCTCCACCAATTCCTCAACAACCAGTCCACCACCCTGGCTACGCACCAAATGCAGCTTTCCACGCAATCAAGCGACATGCCATGTCATTTATGAATACAAAAGATTTACAAGATGACAATGAAGGACCAGTTACTAAAAGTATTCGGCTTACTTCCGCCCTCATTCTAAGAAACTTGGTTAACTATTCTGGGCGCGGGCGTAGGTAAGATTGCTGTACACGAATCATAAGATAACACTCTTCCCATCCCACTACTTTCATGTAATATATTAATAATCATCAATTTTCTCTATTTAGAATGCTCCAAGGCTACGAATCTCACCTTTCAGTAGTTGCCATGAGCAACGTCGAAAGTTCTCGCACTATAGCGCAGCTACTACACGACATGAATGATCAACCCAAGGGCTCAAAATAAACTATTTTCTCTTGATGAATTTCAAGGGAAGAGTTGACAGTGCTGTGCTGTGCCGTGAATATCGTATTAAAAATCTTCAACTTTCTCCTGCAATCTCGTCCCAATGTTTCTGCAATCCCATCATTTTTAAACTGTTGATTCCCTTTGCGACTGACCAAAAGGAGGAAATCTAATGAACTATGCACATCTTTCTCAAATCCGGAAATAAGGACAAGAAACTAATGTTATGAAACTAATATTTTACTTGGACTCGATCGATCGATCCATCTTGCACTCGAGGAAACTCCTCAAGTTGCTGACTATTCTGGCTGGGATAAATCTTTCAAAAGGAAAATACCTTAACTGCTTAAAGAAATATAGGTGACGCGGTCTGCCAGATTTTACGCGAAATTCAACACAAAACATTTAAAATCTCAGAAAGGAGAAAACTTGATCGTGTTGTTGTGTTTACCTAAGAAACTTCTAGTATACCACTTTATAAGAGAGTTGTACAATTCGTGTAAATGTGTAAATACGTAAGACTTTTAAAGATAAGACGGGTGCACATTTACTTTTATTCAGCAATGTTTACTCGTCCACCTGTAACTCTACTTTTTTATACTGGTTACACTTCCGAGTAACTTACGACGCAAACTATTGACAGAAAAAGGTCAACTATGGTGACTTGTGCGAAACCAAGATATTATCAGTGTAGTTGTAAATAATATAATCTACATAGGTAACCTAGCAATTAGCTAAGACGCTAAGCTCATACTTTGTTTTTATCTAATGTATACCAACAAGTCAACCTTGTTCCAGCACTAATTATATTTTTAACGCAGGGACACGGCATCATAGCTTTCAGTAGTGGTAAACTTCGTATACTTAAATGAAGCAGAACAACAATTGCACTCCGCACAGTTGACGTTTTTTAAACAGTTATTTTCAGTCATTTTATTTCTATTTATTGTACAAAATTACGAGGATCTGCTATGCCAAGAAAGTGTGGGAAAATCCTAAAAGTTCACAGATCTTGCAAAGCAATCTTTTTTAGTTGACAAGCCCTGAAAAAAAGAACAAGAGAAATTAGTGATTGACAGATTCAAATGAACAAACATATTTTACTTGGGCTCATTGAAAAACTATCCAGTCTTAAAACATTGCACGTTGTATTCTTCTCTAGGGATCACGTTAAAATCAAAATAGTCTAACTAAAGTCGTAATGAAGCATCTACGGTTTATCATTATTATAAAAATTAGCAAAGTAGTGTCTAGCGGAACGGAATACTATAGGAAAAGAGGAAAAATGGAAGATAACTTATATATTGTATTATGAAGGAAGATTTTCAAAAAATATATTATATATATCTATGTCTATATATTATGTAACTTTAGACAGAGAACGGTGCAAATCGCATGACTATGATTATTACTACACTATAAATGAAGTACACGTCAATTGTATCTTTAGAAAGTAGGTTGTTTTACTAGAGAAGGAAAGCTATTCTAAGAGAACTAACTATCATCCATTAGACTTTTGACAATTCGATTTCAAGCAGACTTGATTTTTTAAAACGCTGAATTGCTGGATGTATTCTGTGGTCAGCCCTTTGTTCTTAAAAATATTGTCGACTTCTTTTTTAAAACGTCGTTATAAGTATCCACGAAGGAGGAGGATCATCTGCCAGCATTTACTGTTTACCACTGTAGCCTGCAATGCTATAGAAAAATCGAGGGTAAAAGAATACACGTTATTTTTTAGTTTTTAAGCAACTATGCAAAGTATTATTTTGAGTATATGGGTGAAACTTGCTGCATCAAAAAGTTTCCAAGATTTACAAAAAAATGTTTGTCATTTGAGTAGTTTAGGGAAGAAAGGAAGCTGGCGTTTTTCTAGATTTTTGTTTTGTTTTTATATGCTCGAAGATGAGAACGCATGTTGTTTTTCCCGAAAAGCGGATAGGCATCGAGAAAAAAGGGGAAATGCTTTGTTTTTTAATTAAAAGTTACGTAGCAAGATTTAAATGTTATGATTTTTTTGTATTAATTAATGTTGGTTGCTCTTCTCTCTGCTACTCATATATGTTGTATGTGAGGTGTTAAAAATACAACTCTGTTGAGTGAATTGTGTACGTGTGTTTGTTATTTGTTACGATGGGAAAGAGGATGATGTGAACTACTAGAATCAAACCATAATTTGTCTCTCTTTGTATAGTTGTTTTTTTCCTGAGAGGGAGAAGACGAGGAGAAAATTGATGAGTGGTGGAATACATTTAAAATATAATTATTATTGTTGTATAATTTTTTATATAAAGGATAGAGTATTGAGATGAACTGTTTGCGATGATATACATATATATATCTGTATGGTTTGTATATTATTAAATATCATTATCAACATGCTACATATATATATAAATATATATGATTGTTGTAATCACGATATTTCCAGTTTTAAATAATATAATACTGATAATAACCCGTACTTCTGGATTTTCGAAAGTCAGTTATGTTTAACTTTGCATGATTTCATTTATACGACTTGCAAATTGCAATGGAAAAACCGTGGGATCAAATTTGTCTTGGAATGTATGATTGAAGAAAACGAAACGTGTTTTTTTGCAAAATCTCAAGGAGACAAGGCTTTACGGAATATAGCAAGAAAGAATCATGATAATCCAAATCAAGTCTTTGAAACTGTAGAGGAATTACCATAATAGTCATCGTATAATGGTTTATATTTATGAGAATATGTATGTCGGCATATGAATTTGTATTTTATTTTGCTACCATAGCATGCAACATCTTTCTATAAATACGGCAAACAATTTAAAGCAACGACTTTGCAATGGGAATACTTATTTCATTTTTCCAAATTCACGTCGTGTTTTTTTTATTGGATTGGTTAAAACACAAGCGAAACGCAATTGTGTAATCTCCTCTATAGTATTCATTAATAGACTTACTTGCGAGCGTAAAGTTACTTACTTGCAGAAAATGAAAGCATCTTACGCCAGCAGCAATCTCTTTGGGATATTGACAGAACGGTGGGAAATGTTGATAAATGACTCACCATGCAGAATAACATAATTTGTACGGATGGGACGACGTGTCTAAAAAGAGGATTGCTGAGTGAGCTGGAAAAATTGTTGATATTGGAGCAAGCTGAAATCTTACTTGGTCTTAAGCTGAGGTTCCTTTGTTTCCCAAACTATGCTCCATCACCCACCATGACGAGAGAAGTCAAACTTGATTTTTGATATGTCATTGTCTGCATTTACATTAGTCATCAAAATCCATCCTGTGAGAAAATACATTACAACTGGCTTGCACTTTATATTAATAAGCATGCTTGGTTTTTGGAAAGCAAGTGTAGATTAAATAAAAGTCTTTATCGCGTTATTTTTTTACGAGAATGCATGATACCAAATTACCAACATAAACTGTTTATATTTCCATTCACTTGCTCAGTCGAGTTGCTACATACTCATGGATAAACATGTAAAATTGCTTCTTTATTCTTATTGCAAAAATACGTAGATAGCAAATCCCTCTCACACGCTTGGTCCAGCCATCAATAAAGTGAAGTGAACTGTCAGCCAAGTAGTTTACTTCCGAACTTTGCATGCGGAGCAAAAAACACAGAGTTTTGGGTTTTCAGAAATTGTTACTAAGTAAAAGTGTCTTCTAAAAGTCAAGAGGGGATATGTTTTTTTAAAGAAAGCAATATGAAGTATTTTGTAATTTTAGTGGTAATATATTTTACTCACTGTGCATCGGCAGGAGGGAGGTATGTCGTAAGCAAATTGGATAATAATAAAGATTTCTCAAAGCTTCTATATTCTGTTGAGAATTATCCCGGAGAAGTTATCGAAAATCTGGTGAATTTATTTGGAAATGGCATGTCAACCACAGAGAGTCCTGGTGACCATCCGGATATTCACTTGACAACGGTATTTTTGCGAGTTTCTTGCAGATTCAAGGTGACATTGATCCATTAGTTTTTACTTTGTACCTACACATTTTTTATATCCAGCCGGAGTTATTGGAGAAATATGGGTATCCAGCAGAATCTCATGAGGTGACAACGCAAGACGGCTTTATTCTCACTTTACATAGGATTCCACATGGAAGGACGAATATTTCTGTGGGAGATGGACCTCGACCGGTAGTTTTACTTCATCATGGACTTCTCTGCTCTTCTTCAGATTGGCTAATGAATACAGTTGACAAAGCTTTAGGTTTGTGGATAACTTTCTTTCCTCATTACTTTAGGAGCAAGTGAGGGATTGCTTGCTCATACGTGTGAAAATGATTTAGGATACCAACTTGCTGACATGGGATATGACGTCTGGATGGCAAACGTACGTGGTAATACGTACAGCCGCAAACATCTTACTTTGTCCCCGGCAGATGTAGAGTTTTGGGATTACAGGTTGAGTAAATATTTAAAAAAGGAAGATCAACTCACGATACAGTTTATCCCAAGAATATGTTTGGCTTTCAGTTTTCATGAAGTTGGCGTGTACGACATCCCTGCCTTGATTGACTACATAATCGCAACAAGTGGAGTACCAAAGATTTATTATGTTGGACATTCCATGGGCACTATGGTGTTTTGGATTGCCATGTCGGAAAATCCCCAGTATAATTCTAAAATTCACGCTATGTTTGCAATGGGACCTGTTGCTTACCTTAATGGGACAGTATCTCCAATACATTATTTAGCTGATGTCGCCACTGAATTAAAGGTAGATTACGCAATGTCCATTGTTTTTGTGCTAAAGTGGTATTTTTGTATATGGGCCATTTTTTACACTATTTTTACAAAATTACACCAAGAATCTTCCAATTTGCTAATTAGGAAGCCGAGCTACTTTTTGGAGATAGGGAATTTCTACCAAACAATGGGATTTTAAGTGGCTTGCAGAGCAAACTTTGCAAAACGTTGTTTTGGGAAAGGATAATCTGTGAAAGTATCATGTTCTTAATGTGTGGATATGACAGAGCTCAGCTAAACGAAGTATTTGGACATGTTTAAATCATCTTATATTTCAAAATATTTTCAAATTGATCACTGCTTGTTTCGCATTTCTATAGACAATGGTCCCTGTAATCTTGGGTCATACTCCAGCCGGAACAAGTTCGCATACTGTTATACACTTTTTCCAGCTAATGAAATCAGCAAAGTTTCGTCAGTTCGATTTCGGCCGAAGATGGAACTTACGCAAGTATGGAAATGCAAATCCACCAGAATACGATCTTTCCAAGGTTACTGCCAAAGTGGCCTTGTTCTATGGACAAAACGACTGGTTGGCCGTACCTCGAGTAGGTTATTTTCATTTCAAGCTGCCTCTCAGCCTTTTTATTTACTTCGTTCCAAACTACATATCTTTTCTTTTTTCCCAAAGGACGTTTTGGAGTTGGCTGGCAAGCTACCAAACTTGATGCTCACTTACAAGGTAAAACTGGAGACATTCAACCATTTGGATTTTCTTTATGCGATTGATATCAATGAGCTGTTGTACAACAAGTTATTCGAATTGCTTCGAAAATCATGAATCTTGCATGTTCTGTTTTCAAAATAAATCGTAATGCCTATTATCCCAAATAAAAAAGTATTCAAGGATTACAATGGAAATGGAGATTCATTCATTCATGCCTTTGACAAGTTAGAGCTCAACCATTCAAGTCAAACAAATTGTCTGTGAATAGTATCTAAATTAAGTATTCTACGCATGAAAATTAGCCAACATTTCTTTTTCATTTCGTTACTATTCATTCAGCTGACATGAGAAATGTTTGCTTGTGAGTGTACTCTTTGCCCCTTGCCTTACGATACTTTTCCTGAGATATGATTGCGATGTTTTATACCATTTAAAAAATACTTAAATATTATTTGCGGACAAAGGAAAGATCTGCGGATAGTTTGTCAGGAAGTTTTTGCGGACTGCAAATTTGTCTAAAAATGTCTAAAAATAGAAAAGTATATTCTGCGGATATTCGGCGAGTATTTTTTGCGGACTAGAAGTTTCAAAATATGTCCAAAAAATGATGACGGACGTAAAAGAACTTGATAGTTGTTACACACAGTTACAATTCGTTTTTTTGTTTAAAATTGTTAGGTTAGGTTAACGCGTGAATTGAACATTTTATTTCATTTTGTTATGCTAATACGTTAGGTTAAAGTTTGAAGTGAGATTAATGTATTTCTTTTTTGCGAGCTACACTTACTTTTACAAGATTTATTTGTAAGGATCTTTACTCTTATGTGAAGAAAAACGTTCTGGTGCAGAAAGAGTTGAGTATAAAATGCTACTTCTCTTTAAACCTTTGAGTATTTGCATAGGTATTATTATTCATGCCAAGGAAATGTCATGCATATTTG
>JAHZNA010001693.1:0-12531 GCA_027743935.1 Sinodicranocentrus sp. ZH6
GTGATACACCCTTCCAATGAACATATATGTCAACCCTTGTTGATGTATATTTAAAAAATCAGGCTAATTTCTTCTACATGCTACTGTTCTATTTCACGTTAATAAAGTTAAAGTTTGCAACACAATACAAACAATAGAGCTGTTAAGTATGTGGGTAAATATATATTTAATTCGTAAAAAGTTTTATTAATTAAAACTAATTAATTTACAAACCTGGTGTATTAGGGGAAATAATTAACATACATTAAGATTTAAAAAGTTGAACATACTGCTTAATACAGATCGCAATTACAAAATTACGACCAGAAAAGATACATTTTATTGACTCGGCACCCCCCACCTCATCGTTACTTTAACCTATCCTTCACGGAATTATGAATATAAATCTTGTCAATATCAATATCCCGTACGAAAATATATCCATTTGATATTAAAAGGTCATTCAGCTCTTTCTTTTCCTCTGCCGTGTAAAAAAATATCTCGATGATTAACACCTGGAAAAACATCAAATGAAATCCGTTGTTAGTATTTCGGTATACTTATTTCAAAATATATATATATATATATTGTTTGCATGTGACGATCAATTATCAAATTATACTCACCTTAAAAATGAACAAATTAAAAGGAAAAGTTTTCAACACACTCAGCTCAACTCCCTCAATGTCAAAGCTGAAATAGTCCACTTCAATCCAGCCCAAAGCTGCAAGGACAGTGTACAGTGGAATAGTTTGCACTTCAAAAATTTCCCACTTGCTTTCAACAGGGAGGTTCCATGGCTTCTTCATTGTCCCACTGTAAGTCCAGTTAATATGGGTTGGAAAAGTTGAGCTGTAAACAAAACTATGATAATCGAAATAGGTCTAAACACCTTTCCATAATTTATCGGTTCACAAAATGCTCAGGAGAGAAAACTGCAACCCCGATATGTATACAAATGATAATGATACTGCATACATGTGAGTTTTGAGGATAACAATTCAATACATGAAACAACTAAATTAAAAAATAAATAAATTAACAATTTACAATGCCAGGATTCGGGGAGGGAGTCAAACAGACGCATGCCACCCACGCTCTTTGATTTGCTACTATATTTAATCGAAATACGAAATTTTAAGAAGTACGTTATATTTTTGTTTGTAGGTAAATAATACAATATCGGAAATACCGCAGCAGTTTCTAGTAATTGCTAATTAAACCATAAAAGTAAATGATATCAGCGATAATCAGCATGCATTCAGTTACTTATTTATCACCTTCACCTTACTTTTGAGTTATCGTATCTCACATGCAGCGATGCAGCATCGTTTTCAATTAAAATATTTTAAACTCCCATTGTGTATTATGCAACCAATCTAAATTCTCGAATAAGGAAAACTTACAACTCCAGGAGTCGTTGATGGAGCCAAGCAAACCTCGGCGATCCATGCTTTTCGATGACGTGTTTTTAGTGTAGGTACAACTTTTGGGTTGCACTCGATAAGGAGTCCTGTCCAGCCCAGTTCCTTTTCTAAATACAATGTATGTGAACCTCGGTCACCTTCATTTGCTCCAGCTTCAATAAACACTCCGTTTTTCTGAAATAACAAGTATTTAAACTTTGATTGTCATCTATTAATCCCGGCCTATCCGTTTCATAAAAATGAAACCCACCTTGTTTTTAAAGAAATTGGCAATCCACCGACTGAATTCGTCCTTGAAGTTCCCCGCCTCACGCAAATTGTATGGAAGTTTAGAAGGTGGAGTAAGGTACCTACGAGTATACTGAATAAGTTGGTTATCTTTTTGATCCAACGAATAAAAATTCCTAATTTTCAACGCGTCCTTACGATCCTTTTCCACCTGAATATTTTCTGATGCTGAGGCAGCAGGTAGACTAATCTTCATGATGGTTGGGATCTGGCTAGTGATAAGAAGATAGGTAACAAAAATGAACGTAGCTGTAGCAATAGCAAGTCCTATAGCGAACTTTTTATAGCGCAAATTCGAATGGCTGTAATCTTCCCTCATTTTGAGTTTTACGAAATATGCAAGGAACTTTTACGATAAAGTTTGGATAAAGAACTTTTGTTCAAAGACACTTGAAAAGAAGTAGAGTTTTTAAGAACAAACATTTATAGATAGAAAATTTAGTCCATAAGAACTGTGGCCTGTGGCACTGGACGAAGGAACATGCATCTAGTTAAGTAATTCAAAGTATTCAAACATTAAGGTTACGGGTGTTAGAAGAATTGCATCAATGGCTGATTTTACCTTGTCAACCCTTTCACCATAATGAAACCACAGAGATATAATAATCAGCAAGAAATAAAAGTGAATGAGATCGACTGATTTTTCCACTGACTTTACATTACAGAGCAAAGTGAACGCTATTTCCTCCCAAAAAATCCCATGTTTATTTTTTTCCATTCTGGCTAGTTTAATAAAAACTCGAGAATCACATTATTACATTAGCTAATCTCACTTCTCCAATGAATGAAACCATGTTTAAGGTCATGTTGGTTGGAGTTGGAGCCTACAAGAAAGAAAAAGTTTTCGCTGTTTGTTTCGCATGATTATTCACTAAAAATCAGTATTAGTACCCTTGAAGACATATTTTGCCATCATTTGTTACGGGCACGGGTTGACTTAAAAATCAAAAACATTAATTAGCTGTAAGCAAAGCAGCAAAGATTGAAAAACTTTCGAACCAACAAGTCATTTTAAGCAGAACCATTCCGTTTAATAGCAAAAGTCATTGGTGAAGCTTGGAACTTGGGTTTCATCCAATAATCTCAAAGCTTATGTCGTTTTCATATGAGAACGAACATTAGAGAACGAGGAATAAAGATGAAAGCAAGAAAATACTCATAAGTATGAAAAAATCATATCTTTATTTCCTATATGTGTGCAAGTTATAATTTCTCACTGTACTGCACTCCATTAAGCAAGAAACAAAATGCGAATTGCACATTTTTTGCATAAGATCCGTGCGCCGGTGTGCCGATCGTCAATCTGATCTGATATAGCTCTGTTTATTTATAACATCCTGTATATGAGTGACATTTTTGAAGATTTCATTCTTACACTCCGTTACATATCTGCTTGAATAGATTTTAAAAAATCATAAATACGGACAAATTAAATAATAATGGTGCAAAGATGGTCACTTATTGGGACATTTGCATTTTGATGTTCGTCCTACATACTGTGGTAAATTATAATTACACAGATTATAATCCAGGTTACTTTATGTGTATTTTTCATTTCAATTTTATTTTAGATATCTCCAGCAAAGTGTTTTCTTACTGATCAAGAGTGTATCGAATTAGGATTTAATCGGTTGAACCTTAGTTGTTCAACGTGTACCTTACTACAGGACCTTGAACTGCCCACATTAAAGTAAGATCATTTTATAATTGTGTTGACATTCCGCTGCATTGTTTTATATTGTGTGAATTGATGCTAATTATCGAAATTTAACTGATGTATTAGAATCGACTGCTTGGAATGTTGTGAATCATCAGAATCTCTGGAATTTTCCTCAAACAGTTACTTTGAAAAGTATCCAAATGCTTATCTGGAAATTTGTGACTACAATCTAGCCAGTTTTCCCCAGGTTCAAGGTATTTTTTTAAAATCCAAGTTCTCCTGCAACAGAGATTTTCATGATTTTTACTGATATTTCCTTCTTGCACAGCTTTTGTGAAAAGTGACAAACCAAAAAAGTTTCCGAATTTACAATTACGACACGTTCAAGATCAAAAACCACAAATTAAATTTCTGGATCTGGACGGCAGCGTTGCGGAAACCTTATCCATCACAAAATGGGATACTGATACAATAGAAGAATTCCTACAAATGCATCTCCTGGATCCGATCATTCCGATCCCAGCCGACAATGATGTAGATGTAATGCTCAACTACATTTAATATTTTATTGTTTTAATTAAGTTTAACCCATAGTCCCAGTCTGTGTTTCATTGTTATCGTGGAGTGAATATTTTTTCATTGTCAGTCGTCACATATTTAACGCTTTGTCACCCGTGAAAAACTGCTATGATTTTTGCTATAATTATAGAATAAAGATTAGTAATTCAGATGGATGCAATTTGTGCCGACCAAAGGGATACATGTGCATGTATTTATAAGCTCTTTGGTGCCCACTGGTAAGACAAGTTTGTGCTTGCACGAATTTCTTTTAATTGACATGTGTTCAATAAACGTAGCATCCATTTTTAGTTTTATCCGAACCTTACATAACTTAATGAATAATTAAACCGGTGATCCATTTTTCTTCTCAAGTTGATTTACGTCCACTGTAAGAGTAGGTTAAGTATTACCATCTAAATGATGTCCCATTCCCATTCAGTGTTTAGTGGTCGATAATCATATAATTATTAAATTATGAGTTATGCATGAAAACATTAATATCCACTTCAGGAATGAGTTAACACGACATGGGATTAAATGGGAATAGGAATGCAATTGCACACATATCGAGACATCGAGACAAGCCAAGCCATTAATATCCATATTCCATCCATATCCATTCCATATCTGTAAAAATCTGTACCTACTTCATTCAAGTCTATTTTAGGTACATTCATAGAAATGGAATGAAGCTCCCCGTCCCCGTTAAGTAAATCTCGCTTCGGTTTGGCAAAAATAACACGTAGTGCTATGCTGTTGGTTGATTCCTTCTTTGCTGAAGCTGTTTTATGACATTCTATATGCATATTCGGTACATTGTCAGATCAGATATGTATACCCAGGAAGGTAAACAGGAGCAAGTGTTTCATTCCTGTTCTTTGCCAGATGGGCAAATACAAATAAGATTTCCACTTGCAGCTGTATTTTGCTATAAAAAAAACGTTAAATTAAATATTTAAGTAATCTGGTGAATAAAGGGCAGTTTGCCCTTTGTAAACTTTAAAAAGATGGAAGGTCTTGTAACGTCAGCCTTCCTTTCTTTATCTGTGGTATATTTAATGGTAAGTTAAAAATTAGTATTTAATTGTAGAAATGGTGCAAATGCGCTGTGATAATTAGATTTCAAATGTTTAACGTTAACAACATGAGTTTGATTGTTAGTAAATTTTGAAATGGATTGACACATTTTTGTAAAACTTTTAAGTGTTTTTTCTAACTTTGGACGAGTAAAATCTAAAATTTATTTTATTTTTATTTTCAGATATCCTATGTGAAAAGTGAATTATCAGTTCAAGACTGCCTTGCTTTGGGGTATAACCAATTTGAGCTTACATCTTTAAGGTTGGTTGAGAATATTATAGCTTTAAACCTATTTCATCTATTTAAAAACACCTTCAATATTGTCTGTATGAGTTCTTTTAACCTGTCCTTGTTTTTATGATGTAGAACTGACTGTTTGAAGTGCTGTCAGGCGGATGATGAGGGACCTGAAGAGAGTTTGGTGAAAAAGTATCCTAAAGCCCGACTGGAAGTGTGTGGGTGAAAATTGGGTGGCTTCCCGCAGGTCAACGGTAAGATGTTTATTAATTTTAAAGTGTCTTTAAGTCTTTTATGAAACTCTTCTCTAAGTTATGTGTTTTGGTTTTTGTAGCTTTTGTAAAAAGCGACAGACCGAGGAAGTTTCCTAATCTTCAAGTAAAATACGTCGGAGGTCAAATGCCTCAAATAAAGTTGGTAGAAGCAGATAATACTGTAGCAGAGACTCTGTCCATAACAAAATGGGACACTGATACTATCGAAGAATTTTTGCAGACGCATCTTGAGACACCCGCAGATCAAGAAAACGACGATCCACCAAATAGGGAGGATAATGAGATTTAAAAATATTTTTAAAAAATATCCATCTGTGAGTACTTTTTTAATAGTGATTTTAATAGCATCCTAAAGTAACACCATGCGTCGATGCGTCTATACTCCGTCTATTGTTATAGCATGGAACATACTTATATTCGAAGCGTTTTGAGGAATTTAGTCGTATAAAATCTGAGTTGTACAATTTACGATATACTAATTCATCAGTGAGCATTTGTGATGGCTTTCCTTTAAAGCAGACAATGCCGAGCAAAGCTTGATTTTGTATTGTGTTCACTAAAAATGAAGCAGTATATTGTAAAAAGGAATAAAGCAGGTTGTATACGTCATTTTCAATTAAATACCTTCCATAATACCTATTTGTTATGCTTTTATATAAAATGTGTAATAAATCAATATTTAGGGGATTCAATTTTTCTGCGTATATATAAATATATTATGACAAAACGTCAGTCTAAAGGATATTTTCTGATATTAAACCCCCCAATTAGTGTAATAAAGAAATTGGATATCTTATTATTTGTGAAATGTTGCTTTTATTAATATGTTTTATATACATATACGATAAAGTGCCCGCCTTCTGTAATTACAGAAACAACTAACACAAAACCCAACAATTCACACCGTTTTATTTACATTTGTCAGTAAGTATATTGCTACAAGAGTTTCATTTCCATAATCACATGTGCTCTGCTGAAGGGACTGAAGTGTAAGAGTTTACATGTATTTAAGTAATACTATTTTCTAACACAAGTGTAAACGTGAGATACGCTCAAAAATTGCGTACACATCCATCAGTAAACTGTCAACATCAAGTCTAATCTAACAGTAAGAATTGACAATGCGACGGAAATATTTAGAGAATCAATGGTAACATGATAGGCAGCCTAAATATTTTAAATATTTTGAGGTGGAGCAATTCAGGCACCATTCTTACTCAGAATTATTATAGGATTAAGTTAGTAAAAAATGGTTAATTATTGCATCACAAATGACAATAATATCACGATAAGAATAAGAATATATATTTAAACTATTTTTCCTACTTCAGTATGATCTATTTCATCTAAATTACATGTATTCAACTAAAAGTAGCTACACATCTAGAAAATAAAGATTCATCAAACAAGATTTATGCAATGGGCACGACGAAAAAGCGTATCAAAGTTTGAAAGAAGATTCAGCTATTTTGTAATCTTGAAACGGAGGAGACAATTTTAACAGTGCTGACGTGAATTATCATGCTACATGAGATAAATACTTTAGTTGGAAAGTTCATATCCATGAGTCCTAACAGCAGTGACGTATTCTCGTACAAGTCTTTCAACAAAGTGTTCCGACTTCTGTGTCATACCCTCCATAAACCCATTGTGTCCTCCCTTGGATGTGACGAGGAGGGCAAGCTTGGAGTTGGCTTCGTCAGCCTCCTCATATGGGAGCACTATACAATTGGGCATAAAATAAGTTTTATATGAAATGGTGCTAAAAATGTGCTAAAAATGATGAAATAAAATGAGAAAAAATTGAATTACGTTTTCCCGGAGTAGCTGGGTCATCCTCAGCATTCAAACAAAACACGGGAATGGAAAACTTGAGAACATTTCCACGGGAAGAGGCATCCTCCCAATATTGCTTAACTGACTCATACTCAAACTGTGGAACGAGGAGATGCTGATCAAAGTCATAAATTGATTTTGCCATCATTGCCCTTTTATAATCCACTGTGGGTTTCCAAGCTTGATCGCCCATTTGCTTCGAATATCTGTAATATTTGAACAGCGTGATATGTACATAAACATAATCTCTAAAGCCAAAAAATGAATTCCTCAATAATCTATTAGTTTAGTTAAATTCATAAAAGTTCAACTTACTTTGCAGCATTAAGTTTCATCCAGCTTAGATGTTGACGGTGGATGACTAGTCGATTGATGAAGTGTGGAGGGTTCAAGTTATTGTATCCTCGAACCATGTCCCATCCCATTGAGATCATCATTGCAGTGACAAGATATTCCTTTGCCTCCTTTGAATGTTCACGAAGGTATTTAGCGAGAACCATTCTGCATAAATCAGTTGTCTCTTTAGCATATGCACATGCACCACAACCAAAGCATATTTTATAAGATTCTTCATCAGTGCATTTTATATTAGCATACCCTCCAGCAGATTGACCAATAGCCATGAGTCGATGATCTGAGAACTTCTTTTTGAGATATGGAACAACCTCTTGAATATCGTCGCAATCAGCAAAGGTGTTGAATTTAGGGCTCTAAAATGTGAAAGTAAATTTTTCAATATTTAACCCACTTCAACAAATAAGTGATTTTGCCATTAGGTTATATTGCAGTTACCTTAAACGGGACTCCACAGGTCCCCCGGTAATTGAGCACAACAGCAATGCATCCAGCATTTTTCACAGCTAAAGCTAAAGCCGACACGATGGTAGTCTTTGAAGTGCAAAATGACGCTGGCAGGATGAGAACGACAAGTCGTTCATTTCTGAAATCAAGCAAAATTATGCATAACATAACATTTACTTACATTAATATCTCCATGTTATATGCGTTTTTTCATAAAGATAATTTCTCCACTTTTTCTCTCCATATCTATAGCCTGAAGCAGTTTGAAAATACTCACCCATAATTCAGCGCATCCTCATCAGGTAGCACGACATCCAAAGCAGCTTCACCCCCATCACTAAACTGAAACACTTCCCGCTGAATATTTAGCCTTTTCGAAAGGTTCGGACGGAAAGGAACCGAGAGTACTGTTTGTAAAATCCCACTCTGCAGAAATACCGGAGGCTTATAGCTTTGCTTATGTGTAGGTACATGAGTTTCGAGAAATCGCCGAAGTCCGTCGTTCCCGGTAAATAGCCTGGGTTTCTGAACAAACACAACCACAGAATCATGAGAAACTGTCAGTGCAACCGTCTCATCATAACTATATCATTTTCCCTTACCTTAACGACAAACACCACATAATGCACTACGAATAAGAGCACTCCCCCAATCACCACGAGCATGGAAGGGCTCGTGTGCAATATGTCCGCCGATGATTGAAGCAAGAGCAGTGTCATTTTTCCAGTTTTCAAAAAGCCACGTCAGTAAGATATGTCGAAAATCCTTAACTTAGATTCCCAATTAGCCACTAAACAAATTATTAACAAACATTATGTCAACGGATGAAATAAATTTGCTAAATTAATGCCAATTTTAGGAACAATGAACATTCACAAACTATGTAAAACTAATTTTAATTTCTCCGAAACCAACCCAGGTTGCGAATAAAAAAGAATTTACTATGCAGACTTTTCTATGAACAACGCTGCAACTATAATGCTGGAGCAACTAGCAAATACACACTGCGATTGCACACATTTAAGATGCTTGCTTGCATGTACATATTTTGTGTCTTACATTTTTCCATGCAGTTTACGGATGTCTTTAGTGTACCTAAATTAATAACCATAAAAAATTCCATCATACTGATGGTAGTGGTGCTGGCTCTGGCTATGATGTTTCTAAATGCAGAGCAAAACTCGCCGATTTTCGTTCCAGCCCATTGTGTAACTAATGTGTGTTCCCAAAGTTCATCAGATCCAGCTAATACATCGATTTATTTCCTAATACACTTAACGCTCCCGTCAAACAGAAACTTTTAGATAATGGTTCATTCTTGCTGCATATCCTAAATATTCCTAAAGACACTGAATTACAATGGCATTGCGTAACAGCCTGAAATTCCCAATAACCGTTCATACTTTTTTTTATCTTTGACGTGTGTATATAATTTCAAAGTTTCCCTATTTATCACTATTTTGCAGTCGTAAACCTTTCAAACTCATCCACAATGCTTTAATCATGTGCAAATTTTTCATCATTTTGCTGTTTTCTCACAAAACATTCTTATCTGAAATTTGTGCTGGTACCATTCTACATGAATTGCATTTTTGTTCATCAGCTTGATTTTGATTGCTGACGATAGCTTTCCTTTCCGTGCATTAGCAAAATACAGCAAGTTCATAAATAAGTAACTAAGTAGTTGCTCAAAGGTTAATTATATCCACATTCGTAGCGTGTTATTATTATTAGTATACATAGTAGTTAAGTATAAGTGAGAGTGAAATCATTTTTCTCCAGTATACGAGCAAAATGCAAACGCGTTATGCAAAATCCTCGTACCACATGCACCTTCTGCGTGAATTAAGTACTTTACACGGAGTAAATGTCGCTGTTCAGAGGAAAAACTGCAAATAATTATTTTGTACTTGTTTGCATTTATTTCCTTACACTCTTTTCAGTGTGAAGGAACATGTATGCATCATCAAAGAAAGAGTTTTCCCGACATTTGTCTGATTAATGATCAATGATCACAAATCACAACTATTTAAAAGGATTATCATACGTCGGTGGTACTTGGTACCGTACCGTCGCTAGTGCACATGCAACCATATTACTCATTCGTGGTTCATTCGTGACTGCCATATCTCCCCTTTTTCTTTACCTTTATTTCGTGGAAAGTTAATGAAAAAAATAATAACCACATTCATTAACCATTTCCACAGTAGTTAAACCGAGTTAAACATAGTATGTATTGCGCAATATAAACTAACAACCCCCGCATCGTCTGATTCTCTCGTAATCTCTTTTCCTATACAACTAATACCTACTCAATTATAGATGCTTTTCCTATTAACAGATTACCGCACACATAGACAAAATCTGCCAAAAGCTAAAAGCATCAAGGGCAAAAATACATACATATTTTTTAAAGAATGAGCACATCGCATATAGGTTTTATGGGAAGTAATTGGTGTACTCACTGGATAAATTCTTAGGAGAGTGTCTTACATAACTTGGCTTATAGTATGCACGTAAAGTGATATATGTAACTACCAAACATACCATTCAGTTTAAGTAACAGTGTATTCTTTTTATCCAACCCAACAAATAGCTCATTAAACCTTCTAACCTTTTTCAATTGGATCACATTGCCATTTCCAGTCTTGCTTTGCTTGTCCTGGACCTCACTCTCACAAGTCTGCTCAGTCAAGTCTAGAAACGCTCTTTTGATGATCTAATCTAAACCGGATCAGGATCAGCAGATATCAGCCAGATAAAGCATGCACTGTTGGTGGATGACAGGACAACTTGATTAACTTCTTGACGTTCACTCAAACACTCATTCAGTAGATCACGTTGAAATTTCAGAATTACCAGCTAGAGCTCTTTGCCATGTGCTTCATTCATTCTATTCCACGATAAAGGTCACAAGTTCAGTAAAGACATTTCTGAATGTATTGCTTATTAAACTTGATTGTGTTTTAAGTTAATTTTAGGCAATTTTTTATTTCTAAAAGAAAAACTTCTGCTTAATATTGATCAGGAAAATTGTACAGCACAGCTCTAGCTTGCCCACCGTGATGTTAAAATATCTCTTAAATAACTCATCACACGACGTCGTTTGTTAGCATTTCTAGTGAGCAAGCCAAACTTGCTTAAATTACGGGACAAAACTTTCTTTAACAACCTGGTCAATGTATGTCAATAAAATAGAGCTGAAAAAATTATAAGTTGGGGCTCCAGCTAGGAAATGAAGGCCCTGGTGCCTGGGAAAGAACTAGATTGATTAAAGAAATTCATTACTCTTTCTGTACATACTTTCCCTGTTGAGTATACATATCCTCCTGTCTAGCACTTCTAGAAAAGGTAAAGCTGCACAGAAGAGTGCAAAGAACCTACTCTGCCGCAATATGTTACATTGCTGGAATAGAAACATTAGGAATATATTAGAATTTGCTCCTCGTCCAGTCTACCGTCTACCTACTATAAGCAAGGATTTCTCCAAAACCGGCGCATGAATTCATGGAGAAAGTCTCGGCAGTCAGCGGAGTTGTTCCACCGGCCCGGGTTGTACCTAAAAAGTACTGCACATCTATATACATTCAGGGAGAATTCACTTTCTCCCTGCATATCACCCCCATTCCTTTACGCAACATACTAGTTGTCAACACTCGCTCGCTACAAAGAGGTTGTGGAATATGATTAAATGGCGGTTGAAAATGTTGGAATGAAATGTATATATCTGCAAGTTTTATGGAATACTTTTGCTACAACATGAGATGGGGATTTGGGATGAGGATATTAGATATCCTACCTAATGCATTTACTCCAGGTTTTATTTTTAGGCTTCTTGATGGTTTGGCTTCGATAAAATAAAATATTTATGTAAGGTACTTTCCTCCAGGATGCAGGAAGTTGTGCTTCGTACTTTGTTACGAACTCGTGTTTCGTTTGTGCATAAAAATCAACCTTCATTCAACTCTGTGGAAGTTTCTAGCTCGTGTGCATTATGAAAATCCAGACCAGGAAAACCTCTATGCCATATTGCTTAAGCTTGGCTTGCTAGACTATTAGACCATACGCCATTGCCTGACCTTGCAAATAGTTTCCCACTCCCAGTCCCAGCTCAATATTTATGTTCCATTCCATTCCATGACCAATGACCATGAAGATAATACTGATTACATATAAATGATTACGTTACGATCCAAACTTCTAATTTCTAATCATATGAAAGAATCTCAGACGTAACTATTCCGAGTTCGAGACAAACACGGCAGAGGTAACCTTGAAATTTGAAGTGCATTATAATTGAATAGTTTGAGTGTCCCAATGAGAACAAGGACGGCGGAACGCACTTTCGCGTGGAGGGGACAGACTCAAAGTTAGGTTACCCAAACCC